>JAULBZ010000964.1:12549-25163 GCA_032360805.1 Neoturris breviconis | reverse complement strand
AAAATATTCTGAAAAATCTCTCCTCCACAGTGATGACTGGCTATTATTTCGAGCCCTTTAATACTGAATATGCAAAATGATTTTCTAAAGAAATCTTACCACATCAGTTTCTCTTGGTAACTGTACTTCATCAGTTCCACATTGACTTGTTGATTTATACACAATACTAAAAGATAAACAACCACGCCTGAATATAACTGCCGGACATCACCTGCGGAAGATTGTTTTTTTTAGTATAATATACTCAAAAAATACTCCTCCACAGAGGATATCCGGCAGTTATATTCAGGCTTGACAATACCGATGCCAAACAATAATCCAGTGTGGACTAAAAACATGAAAATCACTTTTAAGCAGAGCTTTCAGTTTTGTCGTCTAAAGATATGCTCAAAAATCACTCCTTCACAGTGAATATTATTTACTTATTTTAAGGACAGTAACCAAGTTTGAACTTACGTAAAAGTTGGTTCCCAGACCCTTCTTAAACGTTCATTTGTATTTGGTAGTATTGGAGTATCATGAAGTACTAAAGACTGCACATATGAGAATACAGTAGCATTTGCATTATCCAATGGAATTTCAACTTCTTTACCACCGACACATGGTGAACCACGCAAGTACAGCTGCATTTTCGGTGCTTCTTTTTCGGAATGTATACGTAGAGCATCTAAAAGAAATACCCAGAAATTAATCCATCAAGTAAATGATACAATAATGTTCCAATTAGTACTCACGTTCAAATAAACCTCTAAAACCTGAAAAATTTAATTCACAACTGGGTCTAATTAATGCTCCTAGAAATATGCAATAGCTAATTAAAAAAATAGCAGTGAAGGAGTGTTATTTAAATATTTTAACACTCCTCCACAAGCAATATCTGTAGTTTGGAAATCTACAAATAAGCTTATAGAAATATCTGCAATATTACAATATCCTCATATAAACAACCCTATCAAAGGAAAAATCAAAGGTACAGTATTGAAAGTAGCCCACCAAACCAAGTGAAAATTAAACCTTAAGCATATAAAATATGATTTACATACACACATTATATAGTGTTTGAATTATTTAAGATGGCAAAGTTTCAGTTCAAATAAACATTTGGAACACCTTTTTTAAGGAAAAATTAGGTCAGGTCACTCTAGGAGAGTAATAAAATTTCATATCAAAGCCAAAAATATTCCACTGTTGAATTGTGTATTGTCATTATTTCTAATTTAAATTGGGAGTAACATACAAGTATTCTTTTAGTAAAAAATCTTCCTATATTGAATTGTGTATTGTCATTATATTTCTAATTTGAATCATGAGTCATTAAAAATATTATAAGCGTTTATACTCATGATGGTAATTAAATGCCCCTAAAGTGAATACACATTAATACACATTAACATTTATTTCAAAATTGAAGGAAGTTTCCCAAAATAAAAATAAGACTTCAATTCTTGAAATGTTAAAAGTTATTTTTTATATTTTTTATCATTTCAAAAAATTGAGGACAGAGCTTCCCCAAAATGGCAGCTAAAAAAGATTTATGGTCAGAGTCTCTTAGAAAAGTTAATTTTCTGAAAATTTTTAAGGTCAAATGTTATTCTGATCAAATCCTTATAAACAGCAAAAAAAATTCAAAAATTTCTAAGTCAACAAAAATCATAAATTGAACATTTTATTGATTGTGGTTAAAGTCTCATAGAAATCAAAATCCAATGTGACTCTGGTCAAATCCTTATAAACAAAATTCAAAAAAATTCGAAGTCAACAAATATCATAAATTTAACATTATGGTAAATGTAAATATGTAAATCAAATGCTCGAAAAAAATTTAAGTCTCCACTTTTGAAAAAATCCCTTTTTCACCAATACTCGGTCCCGAGTTAACAAAATTGAAAAAAGAAAATCACCAGCGCTCTCATAATATTGCCTAGAATGCCATAACCAAATTTACCAATGGTACCATGCCTTTTCGGCCCATTGGCCCCAAAACTCGGTTTGGACGCTTTTTGCCTAAAACTCGGGACCGAGTTGACGAAATCAAAACATTTCTAAAATGCTAGCCCTTCGGGAACTTGGTCAATTAAGAAAAACAGGACGAATCTGCCGCAAAGTAACAGCAATAGCTCATCCAAACTTTGTTTGGTCGGCTAATAAAAATATAAATATAAAAATACCAGAACTTGGAATTTCAATATCTTGAGTTTGTTGAACATTGGTTCTTCCAGGACGAGGATCAAATGCTGGTACTAACGCAGCATGCTGACATTTCAACACTAAATCATCATCCCACATTCTTCGTTGATGATCATAATGGCGCTCGTGATGATGGTGACGTGCCTAATATGTAAGTTAATACATAAATTCATTTTCTAAACCACTACGTGGTTGCATAAAATCATATATAAGAACATAATGTATACCCAGTGCGTAAAAACTTTGTTCAAATCCCACAGTAAAGACGCTAGAACAATGTTGAACAACGTTGTTCTAATGTCTATATTGCTGACTTTGAACAAGTTCTTGCATGCATAGCTAACCTGCATTGGTTCATACATATCTTCAGCTTCATTCTCGTCATCATTTTCAATATCATCAAAATCATCATCATCGTCTTCATCCTCGTCATCTTCTTCCTCATCTTCTTCATCTGCACCATCAACATCCATTTCTTCGAGACTAAAAAAGATTTATAAACATTTCATCGGTTTATTTAATACAAAGAGAACAATTAGTTACAAGACCTTCCCAGTGTCGTCTGACGTTGTTCTAGAATCATTACTGTCTGACTTTGAAGAAGTTTTTGCCCACTGGGTTTGATTTGGCAATTATTCTTGTTCTTGATCTAATATTGTTATCATTTGTGTAAAGTTGAGTTAACAAGCATGCTCGGTAAGAAATAAATAAATAAATAAATTCTACCTTTCACAGTCATCTTTTTGTTCTAATAACTTCAAGTCATCCTTCATAGCTTGAGTTATTTTTACTACATCAGTTGATGTTTTTGTATCATCTGAATCATCAATACATTCTACATTTAACTTTGTTTTTGTTGATTTGTGATGAACCTCTAAGATTTCTTCTAGAGTATACATTTTTGTGTCATCATTTTCATCATCCAGTTGTTCTGTTTCTTCCTTAAAAATTTCCATATCTTTAGAATTGCCATCAGTTGTAGTGACATCAACTGGTTTAACATCTTTATTCTCTATGTTTACACCTGCACTGCTATCTTTAAGTTCAACAGACTTTGCAGCAAAATGAGAAAGGAATTTTACATCAAAAGTAGGCGCAGGATCTATATTCAAATTGTTCTTCCCAAATAATGGATCATCTACTTCTTCGTTCTTTGATGAGTCAGGCACTTTAAATTTCTCTTTTGACACAATTGTATCCAGAAGGTCAGCCATTTTTTCAGAATTATCACGTTGAGAATTAGTTTCACTTAGTAACTGCAGTGCTTGAGCAGCAATTGCATCAATATCTTGTACGTTGTCAGATTCCGAAATTAATTGCAACATAGAGTTTACTGCATCTTCGGATGCCTCTTTCTCTCTATTTGTAGCAACTTTGTCAAGACTGCTTTCTCTCACTTCGATTTTGTCTGCAAGATTCTTATTTTCATCTGACGCAGTATCAATAGTAGCTATTGATTCAGCATCAGCAATGAGATTTTCTATAGTTTCTACAGTTGAAGCCAATGTGTCAGTACCCCCTTGCTCAATGCAATCCCTGACAATCATTATACACTCTGCCTGTTCATCATCGTCGTCACCATGGTCCTCATCATCTTCATCGTTATCATCATCGTCAGAACAATCTTCGCAATTTTCACTATTCATAATTGTGATAACGTTTGGTTCTAAAACACTGTGATTATCGTTTAGAAAGTTATTCTCTGCAACACTGAAAGCATCCGCATTATTTTGATCTGTTTCTTCTTCAAATTCGCCATCTAGTTCGCCTACTGGATAGTTACTGCAGTTTTCCATATTGTCATTATCAGATGATAACGTCATTGCTTCAAGCACTTCAGACATTGATGAAGTAATCTTTTGGATTTGGTCAAGGCACTCTTCTTTTGACATATGCAAAGAATCATATTCTTCTTCAGATAACACAGGTACATTTTGAATAGTTTTTTCATTTATAGACTCTTTCTCAACAACTTGGGAATCAAAGATTCCCTGCTGTGCTGCAATTGTGTCATCATTCTGCGATTCTTTTCCAGTTGCATCATCTTCAATGACCTCATCAATTTCTTGAATAATAGGTTCGGTTAGAACAGGTGGTGTGTTAATTCCTGAAGTTGGTGAATGACTTTCTCTTGAACCTTGTGCACTAGGTGTTGGTCTTTTGGATGGTTCTAATAATGCACTTCTAAATGATTGTGTTGCTAACCGTAGCTGATCAACTCGCATACTAGCTGCTTCAGCTAGTGCATTTGCAACTAAATCTGATGATGAACTATCTAATAAATCTTCAACTGCCATCAAAAATCTTAAGTTAGCAAGATCGATTCTTGGACCAGCATTAGTCAGTGGATCATCCATTGATGGATCATTTGCTTCAGATTTTGTGCTCATATCTTTTTTAGATTCTGGATTGTTCCGTTTTCCAAATGACATTACTACTTGTTTTAAAGCACTATCTAAATTTGTTTGATGCAAAGACGATTTGTTATTTTCATTCTTTCCGCGATTTTCAGCTTCAAGCATGGCAGCTTGAACGTCTGGATCAGAGATATCAACAACTTTTAAATTGCAGTTACAGTTCTCTTCATTTGTTTTTGAAACTGACGGTCCACTATCAGGCCATGTAACATCAACCCACCCTATATTAAACATATAGCACTATTTTTTACCATTATAGGCTTAGCAAGAAATTTGTGAAAGCTGAGTTATATTACACTCAACTCCTGCAAACAATCAAAACAGAGACAGCATACTCCAGGTTATGCCTTGGAAGAATATGATACTGATTATTATAATTAAAAACACAAGCCTGAATATAACTGTCAGATATCACCTGTGGAGGAGTGTGGTGTCCGGCAGTAATATTTAGGCTTAAAACATGGCAGCCTGGAACATTGTATAAACTAGTCACAATGACTAAACAAAGATAAAAAAATCATATCTCTGTGAAGAAGAGTATTATGCAAAGAAACTGGCAAGTGATTGGCTTCCTCAATATAATGTTTAACCTAGTGCTTTCCCCCATAGATACCATTAAAGATAACCATCTAGTATAAGTAGCTACCACATTCAGTCGGTTTTGTTAGAGCATGTGTATAATGTTCCCTCTTTATTTAATTATACCAACTTTCAGCACACTCGATTTACAAAAAAAAAACGTTTGAAATATATGCATCATTTGGATGTTGCTTATGCTAATTGATTATCTTTAACAATGGATAATGTTCAAATAAGAGCAAATAATTAATGAAGCTATGATAAAAAATCTCCTCCACAGTATATTCTTAATTTAAGAATTATAGGATAATATTGGATTAAGTAATATTTTACCTCAGTGTTTGAAATAAGAGAAAATAATCACTGTGGAGGGTTTTTTGAGCATAGCCTGAATCTATGCTCAAAAATCACTCCTCAACAGTGATTATTTCTCTCATTTCAAACACTATACCTTCATTTGAATTATTTTTGTTTTCCTCAGACATAGCTTTTGCGCGAGCTTGATCACGTAACAATTTCCAATCAGAACCTTCCTTAGCACCAAGTGCCATATGTCTTAATATTTGCGATCGAAATACTCTTCGTTGGCGTTTTTGGCTATTATCAGTCTCAGGAACAGGTGGAGCTAGAAATTAATTGGGGGAACGAAAAATAAAATTGAAGCATACTAATATATTTGATGAAAACGACGTGGTTCTAGTATCTTTACTGTTGACTTTGAACAAGTTTTTTGTTCACTGAGTTGACATACATAACGACATTTATAAGTTTATAGCCAGGCCAGTTTTGCTTCTATGAATCAAGAGATTTTTGTGCATATTATCATCAGGCTATAAGCCTGCAGCCATACTCACAAAGTACTCTTCCATAGTGATAATTTTTAAAGATGCCTACAAAATAGGGCGCCAAGTCAAAAACAAAAAGATTCCATCTTACAGATCTGGAAATTCAGGTCGGCATTCCCCTGTGGAGTGGCATCTTTGGATACTAATTTGTAGCCAAAAGGCTGCAAACTAGTCCCCAAAGATGCTCCTCCACAGGGGAATGCCGACATAAATTTCCAGGCCTGCATCTTTGTCTCAATATCATTGACTCAGTACTCTCCTCAATAGACAGTATTACAGACTTCAATGTTACTACAAAAAACAAACCTTTCATTTGATCTAATACATATGTAACTGTTCCATATAATTCAAAACCAGATACAGACAAATAATAAGTCTGTCCACTTGCATTCACACCATTCTGCTGTATGCGTAACATGTTCCAACCAACAGTCTCTTTAGTAAGTTCTTCAGGTAATTCAATCTCCCAAGTTGCAGTTGAACTAAAGTATGGAAAAGAAAAGAATAAAGTTTTGGTCTGATAAGTTACAATGGCAGAAGTAAGTAAACAACGTAAAAGTAGAATTCGTCAACAGTTTCTTTGTGACAGTACTCTTCAGTGCGCCTGCTCTTCCATAGCGATTATTTTGTTCTTATTTCGAGCATTAACATTTTTTTTAATCAATCCTTTCTCTCAAGGCTGGGCAAGAGTACTTTTTTATCCTCTCCAGATCTTAATAATTTGCATGACGGGTGATACAAACTTCGACCTGCTCTATTGGCCAACTTACAGATGGCCGGAACCTCTATACAGGGAAACAAGTAGGCGGCAGCACTTCCAGAGACATAGCTCAAAATTTTCACCCAAGCGTGGTATTAAACCGAGTACCTCCGGATCATAAACATCACCGCTTAACCATTGAGCCACTACTACTGGTTAACTACTGGTCATCCAGATTTTTTAGAATATTTTCAGCCAATTTGGTTGAATATATCCTGAAAAATCTCTCTTCCAAAGGGATGATTGGCAGTTATTTCAACCCTTAACAACGATAATTTTGTATTGAAAGTAGAGAGTTTTAAAGAATAGCCATACCCAGGTTCCTGTAAGCTTTCATCATTTTCATGTGTCTTCAATGTTGTCCAGGTTGTGCCATCTTTTGACATTTGAAATAACCAATTACGCATAGAAGACCTAAGAGATTAAACAAGAGCTATAGAAGACCTAAGAGATTAAACAAGAGCTATACCTCACTGAAAGAGAAATCGATGATAACATCTGACTTCAATAGCCCTTCACGAAACACAATGGATCAAAATAAGCATATTATCTATAAAGATGATTTCTTCTATCGAAGAGGCCAATTAATTTCACTTTTTCTGACTTAAACACTGAATTACACTATTATGATACTGTATACTGTATACAAAACACTCAGGAGTAATGTAAAAAAAACCAACAACGGTTCCAATAGACTTTAAAATATTATAGACTCCATGTATTATCAATATCAATGAGCACTTACTAGAAATAATGTCAGTTTCTAACAAGTGCCCATGGTGCGAAAAATTTAAAGCTGTTCAAAATTTGAAACCTATGAATTGCTCTTAGTCATTTTTTTTAAAAATGAGAAATTCCTGTAATTCCAATCATTAAGTCGAAAATCATTTACACTGTGTGTTCTATAAAACATCAAATCTAACTCTAATTCTAAAAAATCTTCCGTTTACTAATTAATAATTTGATATGTGAGCTTAACCTCCTTGATTTACTTGTCTTTGTGTCCACTCTCTTAAGCATTTGTGAAAACACTTTTTTTAGATGCGCAAATTTAAGAATGCATGAATGTCTCATTTTCACTGCACAAATTAAATATTTGCGTAAAATAGTGCTGCGCGAATTTAACAGCACTTAAGGTATGCAATTGTAATAACAGGGCTTGAAATAACTGACTGTCATCACTGTGGAGGAGAGATTTTTTTAGAATAGTTCCAGCCAAATTGGCTGAAAATATTCTAAAAAATCTCTCCTCCACAGTGGTGAACAGCAATTATTTCAAGTCCTGTAGTTGATTGATACCCATGTTGAACTAATTGTACAGGAGCGATTTTTGAGCATAGTTTCAGGCATTTTCACTTCTCCACATTGATTATTACCTTCCATATCCTCTTGAATGTCTAATGGTGTACTTTGTAGGTAAAACAGTCAAACCAAGATCAACACAAAACCAAGCTGATCTATAACAACAATTTTCAACTTGTCAATTCGAAAAACAAACGGTCAGTGCTCAAAATAAAAGTCATGTCTCAAAAAGTCATGTCTCCAACTGTTAATTTTGAGAAGGTATATTTAGCATAGCTTCAGGTTGAAAACACTCCTTTCCAGTGATTATTGGTTCTTATTTAAGGCACTGAATGGTTAAAATGAGAGCTAAAGAAATAAGGACTAAGTAATCACTGTAGAGGAGAGATTTCTGAGCATAGCTTCAGGCTTTATAGCCTGAAGTTTATGCTCAAAAATCACTCCTCCACTGTGGTTAACTCAGATCGTCTGTTTCTATTGGTTTGCTAAGGAAAGTTGGATCTAAATTGGAACCTATCAAGTGCCAAATAAGTTAATTTTGTCATATATTCGGCTCCCAAATTTTGATAATCCACAGTGTCATGCACTTACTTATCATCATTAGTGTGGCAATTAACTGCTGCAGTATCTCGACTGATAACATCTTCTAAACGGCCATATGGTAGACTACGACCTTCAGATGAACTAACAACCACGATGTTATGACGAGCTGGATTTACCCAATCAGTGACAGTTCTAAAACAAAATGAAATAATTATAGACTACTGAAACAGTGGTTGAAATAAGAATAAAAAATCCCTGTGGACGAGGTATTTAGTATAGATTCAGGCTTTATAACTGTTTTCAGGCCTATCATATAATGAGTGGCATGTCTGTTCATAAACCCTATACAGTTGTCAAAATAAGAGCCTGTAATCACTGTGGAAGAGGTGTTTGTGAGAGTAGCTTCAGATTTTATACCCTGAAGCTAACCTTTAAAATCACTCCTTCACAGTGATTATTCACTCTTATTTTGACCATTAATATAGTAGTATTAAGTTCAAACAACATCAGGAAACAATGAATGATTTTATACACCCGGCACAGTAGTTGAGATAAGTCAAATAATCACTGTGGAAGAGTGATTTTGAAGCTATCTTCAAAAGTAACTCCTATATGCAGTGTTTATTTGCTCTTATTTCGATCACTGCTCAAGTTCTTGCAAACATTCGCACCACGAAATTTAGGTCTTCTTTATAGACTACACTACAAGTACTTACTTAGCATTTGTTCCTAACCAATACAAAATGCCATTATTATCAAAATCTTGCTCATACGTGAACATCAAAGGTGCTTTACTATCTTTAAAATGCTGCACAAATTTGAATGAGCCACGATCATAATCAAACCATTGTTTCGCCACCTAAAAATGTAAAACAATATAGAAGAATCGAAATTGAAGAGCCTTAAAGTCCAAATATTTTTTAATATTTAGAATTACTCTTGACTACCCAACTAACTTTCGCTCCATGGTTCCTACAACATAAAAATAGTTTGATGACAACTAAACAGGTCATCATGTCACCTTCTTATACTGATCTTTAAAGAGAAACAGAATGATAACCATTATTTAAGAAGTAATCCAATCATTTTGCAGAGATTTAAACTATCTTAAAAAGAAGGAAAATGTATTTATCCCAGTGAAACCGTTCGGAGAGAAAGCAATAAAGAATTTATTTATCAAAATAGAGATAATGAAAGAAGGGTAGATGAACCTCATACAACTTGATTCTGCTGGACTATTTTAATGGAAATTTAATGCAATAAGCTTCTTTAACTATCGAAGATTTACATTCTTGTCTTAATAGACAGTTAGCCATGAAGCAATCCCGATTAAAATTGCTGGACATCATCTGTGGAGAAGTACTAACAACACCACTCCGCCACAGGTGATATCCGATATTTAAGCTTGTACAGAAACTGCACCAAACGTTAATAAATTAGTGTATTTTTTCCGTAGAGAATCACAGTGCAAGAGTGATTTTTGAATATATAGATTCATGTTAGGAAACATTAAGCTATGCTCCAAAATCATTCATTCCCAGTGATTACTCTCATTTGACAGTTTGTTCAAATTATTTTGAACACTAAAGTCACTTACTGTTTTCAAGAGATATTTCTCAACTTCTTTCACTGTAGTAAGTGGTTCCATTTTAATAAATCGTCCAGACCGATCAATAAAATTTGCAGATCTATTACCACGTTCTAATTTGAATCTTAGTCGACGCAAAAGAATCTATAATATAAGAGTAAAATTCCAACACTCCAAATTACAGTGGTCAAAATAAGGGCAAACAACTAAAGTAGAGGATCGATTTTTGAGCATAAAGAACTCCTTTCTCCACAGTGATTATTCAGTAATTGCTTAAGGGGAATTGTACCTCAGGATAGTGCATGAGAGTACATTTTCCTACCAAGGGTATTTTAGGTATGTTACTTTTAACTACTCATTTTCTGTAATATTCATAGTTCCAAAAGGTCCTAATGAAGTAACCAGAGGAAAGATGACAACTGGCTACTAAAGCATTTACTCATGCTTTGTCAACGAATTTCCTGGTTAAGTTTATAGAGAGCTATATGTAACTATCTATGGTTATTTCAACAAATATCTTGAAATTAATTGGTTTCTTCGAAAATGTAAACCAATCAATCTCAAGATTACTGACTTTACACCCTACTTCTCTTTCAATAGCTGCCATAGACTATTTGAAAGGTTTACCACTACACAGGTGATATCAGTAACATAGCAACACTCAAAATAACAGAAGAGCAAATAATCATTGTGGAGGAATACTTATTTAGCATAGCTTCAAACTACAAAGCCAAGGTATGCTCAAAAATTACAAGGTTGAATATAAATGTCAAACATCGCCTGTTAGGAGTGTTTTTGAGTATAGTTCTCAGCTTTGCAGCTGAAAATTATACTCAAAAAATAGTCCTCCACAAGCGATGTCCGGCAGTTATATTCAGGCATGAATCACCCTCCCACATCGATTTTCTGTTATTATTTCGAGCTCTAAAATTCAAATTTTGATGATAAAATAAAATCTAGTCGTTACCTGTAAACCTGATCCACCTCCAAGGCTTTCATATGTTAATACAGGCAACTTTTCACTGGATTCAAGTACCATAATTAGTTTTTGAACTAATGTTACAGCTGGACTAGTCCCATGTAAACTAAAATCAAAGTGAAGCAGATCCAATTACAAATTAAATATACAAGAGCAAAGAATCACTGTGGGAGAGGGATTTTTGAACATAAAGCCAAGAGCTGTACACAAAGTCACCTCCGCAGTGATGATTATTGCCTTTATTTTTAATCACTGAATGTAAAGGGCTGTTAATGATTCACTTGACCTTCAAATAATTTCCTTTTATGAAAGTTACTCATGTCTATAAAAATCTAATGTAATCTCAAAAAATTACTAGGGAAGTCATTGAATATTTTATCATGAAAGTAGAACTTTCGAATCAATCATCAAGCAACAGTTTCGCTGCTAAATAGAGTCCCATATGTCCCCATATGGACTGAAAATACAACATGTGACAATACACAGCCCATATAAGGGAATATATGCCACCAATCAAATCACAAAAGCAACAAAATGAAACATAACAAGAAAAGCACATACGTATCATCTGATGATAGTTGTTTTGCAGCTTGCCCAAAAACCTTTTTAAAGATTTCAGTTGAATAAGAATATTCTTTGACCATGGATAAACTACTTGATAATGGTAAAGTCTAAATTCAAATAAAAAAGTAAGTGATTGAAACATATCACTGCAGCGCTTATAGTGTTGTTGAGGAAATGTGAAGCAGTAAATTTGCTCCATAACGGATACCACATTACTGAGACAATTGTTAAAATAAGAGTGAATAATCACTGTGGAGGAGGGAGTTTGCATTGAGCATAACTTTATAGCCTTAAGCTATGATCAAAAATCAAAAATCACTCCTTCGCAGTGCTTATATTTGCTCTTATTTCGACCGCTGTGAGGTAACGTGGTCAACATTAAACATTCTTAACTTCAATGCATATTATTGTTGTCAATTTTACTTAACTAATTTTACCAAAACTTCCAGATGTTTTAAATACGTTTACTTCGTGGAGTAGGGGAGGGTTTAACCCTATTTAGGCCAGGCTTCTTGGTGCTCTGAATAGCATGTGGGGGGGATAAAACCATAGAGTAGTGTTGAACTTCCCAGAATATTTATGACGACATCATCAAAAGGCAAAATAGGTGGTGTTAAAAAACATTTTAACTAAAAAAAATCTTTGGTCGCCAAAATTTATCAGAACGTTTTTGAAGCAAAAATAAGAAAAATAAATTTTTCGAAAAAAAAATTGGTTGCTAAGGGAAAATTATCCCTAGCTACCAACAAAATATTTCTTTCAAAGTGATCCTAGATCAATTGTAGGAAAAGTCTCAAAATTTCTAGTCGTATAATTAATGGAAAACAGTATGACAAGGGGGGGGGGGGGG
>JAULBZ010000964.1:0-12539 GCA_032360805.1 Neoturris breviconis | reverse complement strand
CCCCCCCCCCCCCCCCCCCCCCCCCCCCGCGGCCCCCCCCCCACGTGGGGTGTAAGCTTCATAAGCTTGTATTTGTGTAATTTTAATTTCCATTTTTAAATAATATGGTTCATATGGTAAATTTGTGTGAAAATAACCCAGCAAATATGATAGCATCAGTGAAACCTTCAGAAGGAGGGATATTTGAGTATAGTTTTAGGATTTGTAGCCTGAAGCTATGTTAAACAATCACTCCTCCGCAGTGATTATTTGCTCTTATTTCCATCGCTGTGTCTCAAAAATAAATTATAAAGTGAAAAGAATCAATGATCTTGCAATGGATTTGTTTTTTCATAACGATCGTCGTACCAATCCATTGTTACGGCCGTTGACCTAACACCCTTCTGTATCTTCTCAGTTTTACTGAATTCGGTCAAATTTAGTTTCATTAAACGCACCAAAAATGTTGCTTCTGGAGTGAAATATTGAGATTGCCCATATGTAAGATTGCATATGAAGTAAATAGTAGCATAGAAATACCTTGTTAAGGCAATTATTGAGCGCAGTAACCAAACCACTCGTTTGTATTTCATATGAAGACAGCATATTTTCTTCAAGTAAAAGTTGACATAATTCTTGTAACACACCATATATTTTACTACGGTTTTCTTCTGTCATGGGCTAAATAGAGTAAAACACAAGTATAAGTGAGGGTTACAAAAAAAATTGTCAATGATCTTGCCATGGATTGGTTTCTTCATACCAAATAACCCAATCCATTACAAATTCATTGACATAACAGTTTTAGAGCTGAAAACTATACTAAAAAATACACACCTACTCTTGACTGTTGTAGAACAGTTTTATAAAGTGAAGTACAAAGAATTGGTGTCCTTACCTCACCCGGAGTAATACAAGTGTTTAATATTTCACTTATTCTGTGAAGTGTAGCCATTGATCCATGTGGTGTTAAATCGGCGTCTTTGAAATATTTACAATACAAGCTATGAGCTAAAGACGCTAATTTTTGACGTGTTTGTTCTTTCTTCGATTGAAACTTCTTGCCAGGTTTACCATTCCAAGAAAATGCAAAGTCAGGTCCTACAAAGTGTCAAATTTATTTTACTATTGGCATGGTGACACATTGTACCACAACAGAGTATTAAAAGATAGAAAAGATCCGACACTTCCAGACAAATTATCCTCTCTACACAATATATCATTTCTGGGAGATTTTGTCTGCTAACAAAGGATTTTGCACTAATTATATTTTAGTATAAAATGTAAAAGCAGTCAATACCTAATGATGTCTCTGCAGTGAATGTATGTTTTGTTCCACGATTAGATTCAAATAAAAAGCCAGGTAAATCTTCTTTTAAAATGGTAGCTTGTTGTCCATCAGTATTTACCACAACCACTTGATTATCCTGTCGACAACTAAGAGTCCAGTTACCAACAGTGATACTGCCTGTTTTTCCAGATGATAGAATAGGTTGACTCACTGCACCAGATGTAACTGTACTTCGTGCTCGCTGAAGTTTATCTAAAAATTCTGTTCGGCTTTCAGATGAACTGGAACCACCCTCGGGGCTTCCACTTGAATACATTGTAGCCAGTTTACCATCAAGTACAAAGCGAAACCAACCATTGCTTCCATTTGACAGTTCAATAGCACAGAAATCACTCCATAAATATAAGCAATCCCGTCCTCTTACTATACACCAGTCATGCCAATGGTAAGGTTGACCTGAGAGTATCTTTGAGGCATCTTCTAATGGAATTAATGCTTCCTCCTGAAAAAGAAATGAGCAAATGATTGATGATTATGCAAGCCTTGAAATAACTGCCAGATATCACCTGTGGAGGAGTGTTTTGTCAGTTTCGTTTTCAGCTGGATAGCTAAAAACAAAACTGAAAAAACACTCCTCCACAGGTAATGTGAAGCAGTCATTTCAAGGCTTGTTATGTATATCTTATATTCTAAATAACTCAGTAGGTTCAGTAACAAATATCTATCAAAGAATGTGCCAATGAGCCTGCAATTGATGGGTTACTTTGATGCCATAATATATTATTATTTTAAGATACTCCCACACTAGCCTGAATATAAATTCTGCACATCCCCTGTTGAGGAGTGTTTTTGAGTATCAAACAATTATATTCAGGCTAGCAACAAGAGTATCAGGGACTCAAATAAGAGCGAATAATCACTGTAGGAGCATAGCTTCAGGCTATAAAGCCTAAAATTATGCTCAAAAAGCCCCATAGTGTTTATTTTGTTTATTTTTTTTTATTTTTTTGAAATACTGTAGTAGAATATTTAAGTCTCAAAATAATGGTCAAATATCACCTATGGAGAAATGTTTTTTGAGTACAGTTTTCAGCTTCAAAGCTAAAAAAAACTGTCCTCAAAAACACGGGTGAGGTCCGACGGTTATTTTGTGGCTTGGTATTTACCTTTTGTGTAATCTTTCCATCAATCAAATCATCTTGATTAACTTCTTCGGATTCGTTTGCCATTTCAGTAATCTTTTGCAAGACACCAAGTCGTATGAAATGAATGAGAAATATATTTGCACCTTTACTCATTAAATCTTGAACACAATGAAATGCTACAAGATGTCCATCATCATTACCCTAATAAGACAAAAAAGATACAAATATTTGGTATAAAAATAATAACAAAATCCATTCCAAGCCTAAATATATAACTGCCAGACATCACCTGTGGAGAAGTGTTTTTTGAGTATAGTGTTCAGAACACAGGTGATGTCCGACAGTTATATTCAGGCTTGCAATCCTCCACAGAAAAACACTAAAATGTACCACACTTTGCAAACCTAATACTAGTTCTGTTACCAGTGTGTCAAATGTCAATGTGTCAATGTTTGTTCAGACGGTAGTCCTAACCAAAACCGCCTCTCAATTTCTTAATATTTGCTAATGAATAATAAAAAAGTGTATAACTAAAGATAACTTAACTACACAAAACACTGAGTTAACTTCAAATTTTGAACAAATTGGTATAGTATGGAATCAGTGTTTGAAATAAGAGCAAATAATCACTGCAGAGGGGTGATTTTTGAGCATAGATTCAGACTAAAAACCTGAAACTATGCTCAAAAGTCCTTCTCTCATAGTGATTATTTGTTCTGATTTCGAACACTGGAAATCTTAGCGTCAATTTTTATTGCGGAACAGAATTCAATAAGAGCCTACTATTGGAAGATGTTTATTGGAAGATCAACAGATACAATATAGGATAGATAATAACTGAGAAACTTAATCAATAAAATTCTTTCAGTTTGTATACCACAACTTATCGAATAAATATCGAATAAGCATCCCCTTCGTACCTAAATCTTAAAACTTTGATAAAAGAAAAGAATCCCAGGTGTTTATTAGATGATTTACCGTAAAGATAATTATGGGCTTGCCTAGTCAGTACAATTTAGATGTTGTTACATCTAGCACAGATCCCCGAAACAAAATAAATTAAGAACAAACATACCTCTGCATTAAGAGCAGTAGCTATGACCTCAACAAGTTGTGGCGCAACATGTGCTGATACCAAGTCATCCATCATACTAGCAGGTATATAATGAATCATTTTCTTCAAGATTGATAACGTAGCTTTCTTTATAGACACTACTAATGAAGCTTGATAAGTGTTTGCAAACACTGGCACCAGTCTTTTCACATAAAGTGGTGCCATTTCAGGATCACCTTTTACAATAGGTACTTTATCCTTCTCCTCTTCTTGTTCTGTAGTACCTTCTTGTTTTGGTTCAGACTGTTCATCGGTGTTCTCTGTGTTTGATGATTGCTTATTAGTTACATCATTTGTACTGTTTCCAAGAGAAGCAGCCATCCACTCACCTGAAACGTAAAAGATAACGAGTACGATATAATATATTTCCGAAAATAAAAGCCTGAAAATAACTGCTGGACATCACCTGTGCAGGAGTGTTTTTGAGTAGATTTTATACTGAAAAACACTCCCCTGCATGTGATGTTCAGCATTGATCTGCAGGAGAAGCTCAAATTTCAATCTTGTTGATTTAGTACTCATCTAGGAAGTTTCAAAATATTGATAGATGCAGTTACTACGTGAAAATTAAAGTAAAAATTGTTCGTTAAAATGAAAAAGGTAGAATGAAAGAATTATGACATCAATACTGTAAGTAGTGATCAAGATAATAGCAAACAATTAGAGTTAAATTCCACCTCACTTTCTTCTCCATTTAAATCAATCTGTGAGGACACTTAAGAAAAAAAGCAAAGTCCTGGCATATTAAGAGCGATGTAATGAAACCTTTAGTTATTAATTGGCTTTAATATGCATTTAAATAAAGCAAACAAGACACATAATAGTTATTTGGCATTTTTATTTGCTCACATACTGTTTGGCACCAGAGTTTTCCTTTTCAAATTTTCTATACTATAGATTATAATTAAGAAAAAAACAATGCTAGGAAAGAGGTTGTATATATTCCTGATAACGTTGACTGAACGTAACGTTTATGCGAGCAGTAGTTGCTAAATATAAAACATACAAAATATAAAAGACATACATATAAAAAATAAATATTTTAGCAGCTTTAAACTAGTCAAAATTAATCTACAGTGGTGTTTAGTCAATGAGCTTGCAATTGATTGGTTTTTTTCGGGACGAAGAAACCAATCAATTGCAAGATCATTGATTCGGCACTTGTCTGGCTACATCAGTGCTTAAAATAAGAACAAATAATGAGATAGGAATTTTCAGCATACCTAGTGTGCAAAAACGTGTTCAAAGTCTACAGCAAAGCTGCTAGAACAATGTCGTTCGACAAAGTTCTAGTGTCTTTACTGCAGACTTTGAACAAGTTTTTTTGTTCTTATTTTAAACACTGCCACATGATTTGGGAGTGACATTATGACTAAAAATGTCTAAAAACAAACCAAAAGTACAGAAGAAAGGAAAACAATATTCTTACCAGGGGACTGAAGAATCCTTACGACTTCTTTATGTCCTTCATCATTTCGTTCTCGTGCTTTATCAAGAGGTGTTTTACCATCTTCATCACGTAATTCAGGATTTGCACCATTTGAAAGCAAAACCTGTTAAGAACAGTGAATATGACTTAAAACAAAGTCTATTTATAACATCTATACTGCTCAAAATAATAATCAAGAATATTTTATCCATAGAAAATTTTGCTAAGGGAGCATCTCCAAAATTCGTTCCCAGGGGAAGAGTGCTGAATCAACGAGCTTGCAATTGATTGGTTTCTTTGTACCAAAGACACCAATCAATTGCAAGCTCGTTGACTACTCTTCGTCGTAGATTACTTTTTCTCCAATTTATTGATTTTTGCTTCTTTAAAACTGCTAAAATATCTGCTTTTCGAAACAAATTTTGGAGATGGCTGCTAACCAAGATACGTGTTTAGGATCATAATCTGAACTATGTGCACCTGTGCACTAACTCTGAAAATAATTGCCAAGTATATCACCTGTGGGGGAGTGTTTTTATAATGGTTTATGGTTTTCAGCTGCAATGTTGCAAATAGCATATTTAAAAACGCTCCTCTACAGGTGTTGTCTAGCAGTTATTTTCAGATTTTTTTAAAGTAGTTTCTTATTTGTGATCACATTGAGCATATGATCATTGTTATAACAGAACAAAATTCTGTAAAATATCTATTCAAAAATCATCAATCTTACTGGATTTCAGCTTCTTCGATTTCATAAAATGCTCATGGTACGAGGAAGCAGTCAATTTCAACAAAAAAATAATTCTGGTCAGTAAATATGCCCTTGCAAAACAAAATAGGTTGACCGAGATGGCTTGGAATGATGCTCAGCTCCTTTAATCTATTTTGAATAAAGCATTATAAATCTACCATTTTTTTCAAACAGTTTAAAAAACGAGATGATCATTTTCATAATTTCTGAAAAAGTACCTAATTGAAGAAGAACCAAAAAGGTCTAAATGAGTTGTGTTTTTGCAATCCTTACTTGCAGAAAACTAAAATGACAGTTTTTAAATTAAGAGTTGATAGGCTGAAAAATTGACTGGTCCATACCTTTGCTACACCTGGTCGTCCAAAACAAGCAGCATAATGCAATGAAGATGAACGTTGACCACGATTCACATCAGCGCCTCGTTGACACAAAAATTCCACCTAGTGAAAGAAAATGATTGTGTGAAATATTAGGAATAAAATACACTACAAGTCCTTTAGGAGCTATCTCCAAAATTCTTTACCAAAAGCAGATATCTATAAAAAAGTAAAATTCAATAATTTTAAGAAAAATTAATCTATGATGAAGAGTGTTAAGTCAATGAGCTTGCAATTGATTGGTTTCTTCGGGACGAAGAAACCAATCAATTGCAAGATCATTGATTCTGCACTCTTCACCTAATAACGAATTTTGGAGATGGTCCTTTAATTAATTATTTATTCTGGTTAGTGAAAGAGAAACGATGAAATACTTTGCATGCAGAGATTTCAATGATGAAGCCCAGGCAACATTTTAAATTATCACAAGCCTGAATCTGCCAGAGGTAATGTCTGGCAGTTATATTCAGGCTTGCATCAGTGTTTAAAATAATCACTGTAGAGGAGTGACTATAATAGTTTCAGGCTACAAATCCTGAAAATTTGCTCAAAATTCCCTCCTGCACAGTGATTATTTCTTTCTTATTATTTCAAGCACTGCTACGAGAAGGAAGTGTCATATAAAATCTCTTAGTTATTTTGAGAAAAATTGGTTGGAAAAATAAACTTCCATATGACTCTATAAATTGGGGGAAATCAATAATGAAAGAAGATAATACTCCCTCCCAGTGGACAAAAACTTGTTTAAAGTCCACAGTAAAGATGCTAGTAAAGATGCTAAAACCAGGTCTTTACTGTGTACTTTGAACAAGGTTTTTTCCCACTGAGTCTTTAGGAACTATCACAAAATTTCGTTAAGGCAACAACTTTTTTGGTATGAGGTTTGAAGAAACTAAATTTGACACAATTCAATGAAAATGAAACTGCACCGTTACATCAAAAAGCTTGCAATGGTTAATAATAATGCAATTATTAATCTATCCTGGGAATCTTACCATTTCAAGAGTTCCAAATGCAGAAGCCCAGTTTAATAGTGTTTGCCCAACATCATCCATAAAGTTAACATCAAATGTACCTAAGTATAGTAAAATGTGCGGTTGTTGTTATTGAACATACAAGATGAATTTTTGGGCTCAAAAATTATTATTATAGCATCACCATCAGTGTAGTAAAATAAAAAAATATTGAAAGTGTTAAGTCAAAAAAATTAAATATATGGAGTAACGCCAGGGCTCGAAATAACAGCCGGCCATCACTGTGGAGGAGAGATTTTTCAGAATATTTTCAGCCAAGTTGGGTGAAAATATTCTGAAAAGGCTCTTCTCCACAGTGATGACCGGCTGTTATTTCGAGCCCTGTAACGCTAGATCAAAATTTACTGTGTTAATATACCTCCAAATTGATAAATTCAAATGTAAAATCAAAATAATTATATATATAAATCAAGTAGGTGTTACGTTTTACAAATAAAATTTTAAAATTAATTCATAATAAACAAACATACTTGACTCAATGGCTTCAATTAATGCATCTGTATCTTTGCTTCTTATACAATCTATCAACTGGCGATGTGATTTATCACCAGAACTGTCAAGTTTTCGTAGTGCAGTAAGTGATCCTCTTGTTGATGTAAGACTAGATTTAGGTAACGCATCTCTACCCTCAAATAGTAGGATTAGCAGTAAATCAACAAGTCTCATTGTATCCAATACACAACGTTCGTCTCCTTTCATAGCTGTCTCAATAGCATCAGGGAGACTTGATCGAAGTAAATCCTGAAGCAAAAATTAAAAATGTATTGTCAGTTACAAATTACTGGATCTATAGACACAGGAAAAGTGCATTAAGAGTTACTTACCAATGCGGAAATGTTTGCGGGAAAGCCAAAAGAAGACATTTTGTTGATAGAAATTGACATCACACACACCTTACTTTGGGAGCAGAATGGTTCGCAAGTACAAATTTTGCATTTTTGGATGCTTTTCAAAACAGATCAAAACAAAATGATTTTCAACACAAAGCATTTGCAAAAGTTACTTCAATCATATATACAAAATGTTTCAAAATGGTATACTCACAAAAGTTTATTGAAAAGAAAAGAAAAAACATTGCGACATTGCGATTGGACCTCAAGTAGGAACATATATATTCGGCCATGGCGTATGCTCAAGCAGTTAGCCAAGTTATTGGGAGTGGGTGGGGGGGGGAGTAGGGCTAAAACGTATCATATTTTCGACTATAAATAGACTTCAATTTCTTTTCTACTGTAGGTTTTTCACAAAACTATACTTTGCAAATTATACATAATCCATACGATAAATTAGGGTTTTTTACTGTACAAAATATGGCACACAAAGCCTTTTGCGGAACATTTTTTGTGTTTATTGAGCATTCATTTGACATTAGAAAGAAACTAATAACCTAGCATAGTGACAATAAATTTAAAATCAGCTTACATGAGTAACAGTAGGAGATCCACGACACAACATTGATAAAACACTAACAATGATTGATACATTGCCAGAACTACTTCGAGATTCAGATAAGCTTGCATTTAAAGTAGTAGATGTATTCAGATTACATGCTAATGCAGAACTAACAAGTTTCTTTAATAGTTCTTCAGTTAATCCATGTTTAGCAAGTGGTGCAGGGTCAACTCCACGGCGAGTAAAGCGATCTGCAAGACATGCAAAACATTTTAAAGCAGTATCAGCAACCTAGAAAGAAAAAGGATATTTATAGCAACACTCATTCAGTAACAAAATGTACAACATAGCTGAGCATAGCTTTAGGATACAACGTCAGTAGGTTTTAGAACCAAACTAATCCTTTATGAAAGGGGAAGGAGGTTCACCCAGTACTAACAGTGTTAAAAAGAAAATCACATACATATGTATCTTCATGTTGCAGCAGTTTGGATAAAGAATCCATACAAGTTTCTAATGTTTCATCAGTAGGTTCCATTTTACTGCATAATCTTGCAACAACACTCATAGCAGAATGCAAAGTATCCTTATGAATTTGTGTACCATATTCACGAATGAAAGTAAGCATGCAGTTTAAACCTCCAGCTTCATATATAGAACCAGCTTCTCTTGTACACATCAGCTCCAACACCTAGAAAACAAATAGAATATAATGTAAACAGGATAATTTCAAAACTCGAAGCTTTTAAGAATTTTTTTTGTCGTTCTGAATATCCATTATTTACTTCTTATTTTTGCTTTAAGGACAACTCCAAAACTTGTTTGTAGAGAGGAGTGCTAAATCAACGACCTTGCATTTGATTTTTTTCTTCATACTGAAGGAACCAATCAATTGCAAGCTCAATGAATTAACACTCTTGATCATAGATTATTTATCTCAAATTTATTAATTTTGGCATCTTTAAAGCTGTTAAAATTTCTGCTTTTTAAAACGAATTTTGTAGACGGTTCCTTATTTAGTTAGAATGACAAATCTTTGGTGGAGTTCAAAATAGTAATAGTTTAAAAGGCATAGTATATGTGAAGAAGAGTGATGGATTAATTTACTACTTCTTAAGTTAAGGATTTTTCCGGTCATTTGAATCAGCCCTTATTTGAGCTCCCCTGAGAGATATTTTTGTGAATTCCAATTTTCGTGAGTTCAAATTTTGGATGATTTCGTGGCACTTTTTATATAATTTTTTTTCTATTTAGTATCTTGGTGATATTTTTATGGAAAGAAAATGTGCAAGGTGCGCAGGAATTAGTACTGTGCCAATTTAAATCCACTTAACCCTATTAACACTCGTATGAGGGCATAAAGTAACATTTTCCTTTTGTGATAACTTTTTTTCTATTAATAGCATGGTATTAAAATTGGGTGACGTTTTTTAACTTTTATTAAGGATTAGAAACACAATTTTCTTTGTTGATATTTACATAATTATTTCAAGTTTAGCTTAACTTTGAACAGAGGGTAATTTTTGAAAATATAAAATTTTGTTAAAATAACCCCGGTGGTTGATACACTATCTTTTAAACGCATAAATAAATATTATTAATGAAAATAATAAAAGAAAGCATTTAAAATTACAGACCAGTTTTCATATTTTGCTTAAGTACCAAGTTTCATAAGCAAAGCATTAGTAGTTCGGAAATAAAAGGCTGTGAACACTTTACCCTAGCCACCACTAGGACTACACCGACCATAAAAGATGAGGGTCAATTTAAGAAGATAAACAGGGTACAAGCCTTGAAATAACTGCAAAACATCACATGTGCTAAAGAAGACTCCTCCACAGGTGAGGTTTGACAGTTATTTTAAGGCTTGGAGTAGAATCAAAACTAGTGTTTGAAATGAGAACAAATAATCACTACGGAGAAGAGTTTTTTGAGCATTGCTACAGGCTTTGTAACCTGAAGCAATGCTTAAAAATTACTCCTCCACAGTGATTATTTTTCTTATTTCAAACACTGCAACACTATTTTTTACCTTTACACATTGCTCAGCTAAGTCTTTGCTTGCTCTGGATGCAATATCAACAACAACTAATCTTGTACATAATGCTTTCACAGCACCATCAACTGTGACAATTCTCCTTGAACATTCTGCAGAAACGTCAAGATAATATGTAATAGCTCTTGCGGTAACTTCCAAAATATTATCTGGAGCTGTTTCATCCATAAATATATGACACAGTGCTGGCAAGAATGAACGGGGTGGACAGCTACAGAAATAAATGTATATAAAAGAATAATCAGTTACAGTAAAATCGAGGAAATTATGGAAATTACAAAAGTCAAATCTTGCCTAAACCTAAAAGAGAATTTTTTTTTTAATCATTCCTCACTCTCAAGGCCAAGGCCTACTACTAGGAGAGGGGGTACTTTTTGTGCCCTCTCCAGATCTTTGTCTTTCTATCAAGCCTTAAAATAACTGTCAGACTTAAAAATCGCTACTCCACAGGTGATGTTTGACAGTTATTTTAATGCTCGATAGCTTATAACAGACTTTCAGTGCTTTAAATAAAGATAGATAAACACTCCTCCACAGTGATTATTTGTTTCTTATTTCAACCACTAGAATTTCCTAGAGAAATCATTAAATTATATACAATGGAGAGTTTACACTGCTTATTAAACATTTGATAGTGACATAATGGTAAATTTATATTTATGAAATAAATGTGATAGCACATGCATGCTCAGGATTGCATATAGTGCAGGCCTGAAAATAACTGTTGTACATCACTTGTGGAGGAGTGTTTTTTGGAAAAATACTGATAAGAAAATCCCTCCACAAGTATATAATGTTGTTTTTTTAATTCGAGTTCGCTCAACCCGGTGTCCAGTAGTTATTTTATTGGGATTCCAAGGTAAAAATACAACTTGTAGATTTACCTCGGAATCCCTTAAGGCTTGTCTTGTAGAACCATTTATTTAAGTTTAATTACCTTCCACATAGAGCAGTTACCATTGTCTGAAACAAGAATATTCACTGTGGAGGAGGAATTTTTGAGATCAAAAATCACTCCTCCACAGTGATTATTTTGGCTCTTATTGCAAACAATGACTACTGTAAGATGAAATAAAATACCTTTCAAAACAGCGGTCCACATTGTCCGACATTAATAACAACATACATAACTGTTCTAATGCAATTATTTGCATATCCCGTTCATCCCCAGCTCCCATTGTTAGCCATTCCAACAATGTGTCGGGATCAATATCTGCCATTATGGCGATGTTTATTTCAGCGTTTCTTCTTCTAAATTTCCATGAACAATTTCATAATTTTGTCTATAATTTTTTATTATTTATAGTTTCTATAAACAAGAAAAATGAGCAGGTTTTTCAACGAAAGTTACCGTAATGCAAGAACAAGGAGCCAGCATTACCACAACAGACATGCCAACTCTCTCGATTTGAGCAGGAGTGTCCCAATAATCTGCTTATCTAAATTACACCTCCCAATTTTTTAATTAAAGCCACAAAAAATAATCTGACTTATCACTGATACTAGCACGAATTCCAACAATTTTTTTTATCAGGGAAAGAGGGGGGAGTGGCAATGGCCTCAGAATTTTAAAAAGGCAAACCAAGCATGGTCGGTACAATATTTGAAGTTGTTGTATTCGTATTCTGTAGTCGCATTCAGTAGTCTTTCATGATTACATAAAGTTATATCGCAGTCTAAATGTTATGATCTGAAAAACTTTTCATTGTTCTCTTCATGGTATTTGTATATGGTTGGTACATACTTCTTTGATATTCTTATGCTTGAACAACTTCTGAAACCCATTTTCTAGCAATCTAGAGGGTTCAATTTGAAAATTGCTAAAGGGGGCTGAGGGTGACACTAAATATATATAAATCAAAGATATGGTATTGAAAGTAGCACACCAAGAGTGAAAGTTAAACCTAAGCACATAAATATGATTTGCATACACACATTATACAGTGTTTGAAATATGTTTTTATTAAGATG
>JAULBZ010000963.1:0-25164 GCA_032360805.1 Neoturris breviconis | reverse complement strand
TCGACGTCGTTTTAACATCTAGACGTTCAATAGACGTTGCGCCCCCACTTTGGTAACTAATGTATATGAACATGACCAATGTTAACAACGACGTTTATGTAGTTGCTACTTATTTATTTTGCTTCTTCCTCTTGTGATTTCCGTCGTTCGATACATTCTTTCTCTTCAGTGATGTCGTCTTCCCTGTTATTGCTGTCTTAACACTCTTTGATTGTTGGTGAAAGGAGACGTTCTTCGGGTGTTTTTTATTTGAAATATTCAAAGTTTCGGCGTTGTCTTCTTTCTGTTGTCGTCTCTGCTTTAGCTTCCGGTTATAACGTCCGCTTGCTGTTTGAAGGTGAAAACAAACGTTTTTATCTACAGGATCATGAATTGTATCTTTGCGTCGAAATTGGACCAGGGCTCGCGACTTCCTTGACATTAAATGATACCTGGTAGTAGCCATCGCAGAGTACGTTTCTACGTCCAATCTGTTTGTCTTTGCATTGATCAGATTGTTCATGATACTAAATGATTGTTCGACATGCGGCGAGGTAAAAATACTTAAGCAAGCCTTTATTAACTTACTCAGCTCAACATATAAACCACCATCGAAAATCACTGACCACCACTTATCCAACCGTACAGCTTTATCTTCGACACATGCGGGAGGTAAATTGGAGTCGATTTGAAGTTTCATTATTTCCATATTGTACTTGGTTAAATCTATTGCAACGGTCGGGAAGAAATTGGGTAACTTTTTCAAAATATTTTGCGTCACTGAGTGTCCTTGTGCTTTCGGATCAATGGCTGACAAACATCGTAACAAACTATTATTTAACGGGAATTTATTGATGACATATATACAGGACTCGACGTACGCATCAAACAAATTTTGGAGGAAATCCGACTTAAATTCAAGGTTTTTACGACTGATACGCAGTAAAATCTCCTCTGTTTTAGTGCCTACGTAAATTTCATTTAGTTTCCTGTGTATGTTCTTGTTACTCAAGTCTAAGCTTTTTATTTTTCTACCAGTAATGTCCTTCAAAAATTCAGGTTTAATACAACAAGCAAGCAGAGTTTTTACTAGTTCGACCTGTTCATCATAGATTCGGTGGACAAGTGGTTCTCTTTGTTCGAAAGTAAGTATGAACGATTTAAAAATGGGTAAAATTTCGAGGTATAAATTGATATGCAATAGAGTTTCCTCTCGAAAGTTGAACAGGCTCTGTACTATTCTCTCTTTTCTCTCTCTTCCTGCTTTCGTTAAACTTTTTGATCTCATTTTTTCTACCATCTTCCGTATTACTTTCTTGGCATTTTCAGATAATTCACTTATGATTGCATCTACCTCATCTTTATATAAATCAATATCTTCTGTTTGCAACCAAGCAGAATATAATACTGTTAACGCAGGGATCATGTTGTGGACTGGCAAGGAACAATCTAACACAGACAACCATCGGTGGGATATTCTCTGTTTGGGGTTATTAAATTTAACGTCGCAGATTGAGCATAACTTTTCTAAGTTTTCTCTTATATCGGGGCTCCACTTACAGTCCGTGTGGATGTCATCTAATAATGCTTCGACCTTCCTATCAAAAAAACCAGTAAACTTCTTGACAACGTTATGTACATGGTGGCATATATCGCCGTCAACGTCTAATAAATGAGGAGCAGCATCTCGTAATTTCGTTTCGAAACCATTAACTTTCCCTCTCATATAATTAGTAGAATCGGAAAGGTTAGAAACTAAATTATCTAACGGGATTTCATCTTTAGCAAACATTTCTATAACAGCGTCGAATAAAGTTTGAGCATTCACTGTCACCAAAGAAATTGACGCGTAATGCTTAACAACTACCTCCTTAAGATGCTCACTGAAATACGCAACTAAAACACTTAACACTTTTTCATTTTTGGCACAGAAACATTCATCAAGGTTTACGGAAAACTTGGTCATTCGCAAATCAGAAACAAGTTCTTCGTGATAGGCAAGCCCAAGACCTTCTCGTAACTTGTAGCTAGCAGTTGTTCTTTCCATATTCATAGAACCAAGAACTCTCGAATCACGCGCCATTTCTTTAGCATATTCAATTAAATGCGGTGTTAAGCACAACGGTAAAGAATTTTCACACAGGAAAGCAAGAGTTCTGGCTTCTGCGTGAGATTTTCTATCAATAAAGCTGACCATCGGTTTGGATTTTGTTTTTGTTAGGTTTTCACATGCATCTGTATTATGGACATTTGATGGTGTACCGTATGGTAAATCACACGACTTCGGACGACTAGGACCAAAAAATGACGACGGGATAGCCTGGTTTGATCTAATGCTCTCTCGCTTTTTCCCATGCGCCTTTGATTTTGAATGCTGCGACAATGCCTTCTTTCCATCACCACCATAATCTATGTCTTTGACACAGATAGTGCAACGTACCTAAAATGTTTTTAAAAAATTACCAGGTTAGAAGAGAGCACAAGAACAAACTAGGATATGTGTTATATGTCGTTCAGGATCATCCCTATAGTTTAACGAAAATTAGCGATTATTATACAGGACGTCGCTTCGACATAGTTTTTACGTTAATCCGACGTCGTGTATCAAAGCTCTACTAATTTGACACGCACCATACGCGTAATAGCTACGCACAGTATAGTAACTACGAATACACTCCCGTATATTCCCTTATTTGGACGATGCATATACGGGAAAATACGGTACCGTATTTAGTAGCCTTTCATGCTGTGCCGATGTGCCAGTGAGCAAGCACACAATGGCCAAGCTACATTGAATCAATACAGACGATTCGACGTTATTTAGCTATAGTGCACCTGGGGATCGTAATAAACTAAATATATACTAAAAATAATAAATAACCCAAGCAGACACACGGCGTCGCATCAATGTCAAAACAACGTCTTAACAATGTTATAGTGCTGCTTTGACATTGTTCCGACATCGCGTGGAAAACAACCTTGCCCAAGAGTTCTCAAACGACATTGAAACAAGGTTGAATCATTATGTTGATTCGACGTTGTTTTTAACATCGTATCATCGTTCGACCTTGGTATGTATGCTCATTGACTAGGGGAAATCATAAACATGTTCATTCATTCGTTTGGAGAGAAACAAACGCGAAAACGGAGTTTATATCAAAGATCGTAAATATATTCAAATAAGTTCACCTTTCCTGGTTTATCAAGCTTTCTAATATACTCAGAATAAAAATCACCAAGAACATCTTTTTGTTGCATCCACTCCCAACGAAACTTATTTTTAACACCACTATCAACTTTAGATATATCTGCCTGACTTTTCATTTCCATTTTTATAGGTTTTTATACGTACGATCTATCGCGTCAAAAGACAACCTACAACTAAATATATTCCTATCGCGTTCTTCAAAAACATATATTATGGGTTAGGATACACGACACACGATTCATGTTCTGTTTAATGAAGTTACAAGTGCGATGTTAGTATTACTAAATATTAAAAACCTAAATCCTAAAATTAGGCAGCCTTTACAAGGACCCCTAAATGAGTTCCACTGTAAACGAGCTTGCAACTGATTGGTTTTTTCGATATGAAGAAACCAATCAAATTCAAGCTCGTTTAGGGATTAGGGTGAAACTCATTTAGGGGTTCGTGTAAAGGCTACCTTATTTAGTATAAAATATTGAATGTCGCCATATATCATCGTCCCCATGTAACACGTCTTGGTCCCTGTAATCTAGAAAGAAAAACTAAAAGGAAAAAAAAGTTAATTGGGCCTTGAAAACATCGTCGTGTGTATCATCCTTTGTCAGGTGTTCCCTATAACAAAAAGAAGAAAATTATTACGCAACATTTTACGTCATACTTCTATAGATTATTGAATTCACACACATCGAACTCACATAAACACCGTGCTTTCTCTTTATTAATAATTTAAATGCTGTATAAATGAATGAACACGCTACAAATAAATTTTGTTTTACTTTCTTGGGAAGAACTTTTTGTCCGGAGAAAAGAGGAGAAAATACCGGAGCGAAATAATTTACGAAGTCAAATACCGGAATTCCGGTAAAAACCGGAAAAATGCCATCCCTGAGCTATTGTAAATAACAATAATTTCGTGATAAGTTTTACACGAACTCAAACATTAACATGTGTCTGCAATATGGCAAAAACGGGAAATAGGACACATTTTTATGGCATATCTTCTTCTTTCTATTTGTGTTATGACATGGCAGAAATTTTGGAATTCTAAATAGAGTGATGTGTCAATGATCTTACAGGGCACTTGGCACTGCACAAAAATGAAGTTCTACTTTGAGCAGCCAATACCTCGTTTCCATTTGTGAATAGGTCCATCAATCGTAAGATCGTTGACACATCACTCTTCTCCGGAGAAGTTATTTCAGTAAAGAACGCACGGAAATAATACCTTGACTTGGTTGTTGTTTATTCATGGTAGATAAGAGACTCCAATCAACATCCATAACAGATGCTGCCTGTGGAAGTTTATAATCTTCGTCAGTTTCATCAAATAAATCCAACTCTTCATCGCTGATGCTCTCATATACATCTTCTCCCAGAGGAATACTATCTAATGCTTTTGCAAATTCAATTGTTGATGGTTGAGCAATTGCTAAAAATGAAATCATTCTTTACGAAAGTAAGCATACCCAGTGGGTAGACACTTGTTCAAAGTCCGCAATAAAGACGTCAGAACAAAGTTGAAAACTTCGTGCTAGCGTTATTACTGCGAACTTTGAGCAAGTTTTTGTACCTCAATAGGTAATATTACCTTGATTTAGACCTTTGAATTGTTTTCAAACTACTAAAGAATATATCTTTACCAAACTCGATCTGGTAGGGTAAGGAATATAAACGACAGGAATTGCAGGAAAATTTAAAGTGTCAATCTCACAAATAAAACTACAGTGTCGTTTTAAAACTCCAGGAAGTGTCAATTTTAAATATAACATCCCAAGAAGCATCAATTTCACGTATTTCGTTTTCCATTCGGAGGTTTTTACTGCTCGGGCGGGAAAAGCTCGATTTATTCACAAATACGCATGCTCGAAATAAATTCCGCGCGGTATTTTCCCGCCCGAGCAGTAAATATCTCCGAATGGAAAACGGCCTTAACACTCTAGGAAGCGTCAATTTCAGAAACAAAACTCCAGTTAGTGTCAATTTTATAAATAAGATGTCAAACAAATGAAGCCAAATAAATATCTCGTAGGTTAAAAAATAAACTACACTTCTTATAAGGAACATTTATAAGCGGCCATTACTCAGACAGTAAAAAGTTAAAAAACTTTTAGTGTTCAATCATAATCATAAGCAACTTCATAAAATGCAATTCTTTATTTTTACATTTGTATGTCCATTCGAAAATGAAATACCTTCGTTTTTTCTTATTCCATAACAAACCTATAACATTTTTATACTTGTGTATAAAGTCCCAGAATCCGGCCTTTTAAAAGTGAATATATATCGGAACATTTAGCAACTGTTTAGCAACGTTTAGTACTGAAATTCAGTTTACCCCAAGCAGCTTTCATGTGACTAATATAGCATCTGTGGAAAAGTGCTCATATCGAAATAAAAATAGATATATCTTTGAAAGACGTTAATGAAACTTAATAACAATGGACAACAACAGAAGAGTGGACAACAACAATAACCCAAATACTGGCAAATATCATTGCAGAAGAGTAATGCTTGAGCAAAACTTCAGGCTACATACCCAAAAATTCGTTCAAAGTCTGCAGTAAGACGCTTTCAATTTCTACCTTCATTTGGCTTACACATGGTATTTTCTGCCTGATGGAAAAAACCCCCTCCCGTAAGCCCACCGAAATTCTAGCACACAAATCGTTCCATGCTTTTCTTTTGTTGTATTCGTTATATTAGTTGCTATCTGTATGATAAGATATTCTCTTATGTGTACTGTTTTCTTTGAATCCTTGATACAAAATTTAGTCCATGTCACCCCCCCCCCCACATGTATAAGCTTCCCCCTTGTATATAAGCCCCCCAAAAATGCTTACCACTTCATATATGCCCTAGGCTAAAATTCGGTGGTTAACGGTATCATTCTAAATATCATACCTTTGTTTCTATCGTTAGGCGATTTCTCCCTTTTGTTTCCAGAATCTTTTCTGTTGTATGATGAATCTCTTTTACTGAATGATCCATCTCTATGCCTCCCTCTTTGTTCAGGAGAACGTCCTCGTTTATACGGTGATTCCCTTGCATTTGGTGACCTCCCTCTACGACTGTCTGGTGTACAAGATCGCCTTGCATCTGGTGAGCGACGTCTTCTATCCAACGATTTGTCTCGGTCATCCTGGTTCTTAGACTTGTCAGTTCGTTCACGTTTATCTTTCGTAACACTGCTAACCGAAACGTCGCGTTTTCTTTCTTCTTTCTTTTCGTTTTTCTTTTCTTCAGTTTCAACTTTTTCGTTACTTTCTCTTAGTTCCGGTGTCTTTCTACCACTACTTCCCTCCATATCTTTCACAGCAGAAACTCTCTTGTGTGTTACCTTCTTGTCGCGCTTCTTTTCATCATCATCCTTAATTTCTTCTTTCTTACGCTCAATTGTAACGTTTTTGTCTTTAACACTTTTCTTCGGTGATTTTGATACGTCAACTTCGTCAACCGTAACTTTTGAACTTCGCACCTTATCCTCTACTTTGCGATGTTCAGAAGCCTCTTGTGTTTTGACAGCTTTTGATTTCTGTTTTTTCTTTACTTCAGCATCTGATACATCACTAGCAGACATGTCTTCTTTTGGAGGCCGCTTTTTCTTCTCAATGATTTTTCTGAAAGAAACAAATTCAAAAGTCAATCGCGAAAAGGGATTGTATTTGATTGGCTCTTACTGTGCGAAGAATCCAATCAGATGCACGATCTCTTTGACTCAGTATTCTTCTCTGTAGACTTTACTTCTAAAATGATGTCATCAGATAGAACCATTGGGTCCGCAAAATGCATCCGCTATAAGGTGTTTTTTGAAGGGATGTGCCCATTAACAAACAGTTACAATCCCTATAGAGGATGCCCGGATGAAGAGGTTCAACTGTATAGTGGCGGGCACCTTCGAACTTTACCGCAGACATGCGGACTAGATACTTCACTCTTTACTTTACAAACTATCGCATTATAAACGCATGTCGGCACTGGGGGAGGGGACACAATGCTTCACGTATCTCTAGCAGTGAGTTAACTCAATTATAACTCAATTACATTATAGTAAGAGCCACGTATCGTTAGTGGATAAGCCCCGAGGACGATAAAACTTAATAATTCAGGGTAGTATACGAACCTTTTTCTAGTAGTTTTCTCGTCTTCATCATCACTTTCACTTTCGAAGTCTCTTTTCTTCGAAATTGTACCAATGAAGTCTACACACAATAAATAATACAAACATTATGTGGAAATAATGAAGACAACACAAGAGTATGTAGCGACAAGAACAGATACTATATAGTATAGTGTAAGCCTGAATGTAACTGCCGACATCACTTCTGGAGGAGTGCTTTTTTAGTATAGCTATCAGCAGTGGTCTAAATAATCAAAAATCTTACTCAATCTTATTTTGACCACTGCTGAGTATATGGATGATCGTACAGATTTCGGTGTTTAGAATTAGAGTAAATAATCACCGTGGAGGAGGGAATTTTGAGCATTGCTTCAGGCTTTGTAGACTGAAGCAATGCTCAAATATCACTCCTCCACAGTGATTAGTTGCTCTTATTTTTAAGCACTGCGACTCAGTAATCTTCTTTGCAAATTCTATTGTCTACGAGAAGAAACTAATCAATAGCAAAGTTTGTTGACATAGCATACACAGTAAGCCAGAATTTGTTCAAAGTTCAAACAAGTTCTTGCCCACTAAGTAGAAACGATGCAGAAACGTAAAAAGTCCGTGAAAGCTGAGCCAAAAATAAACCGCTAAACAAAACCGTTGAAGATGAAGTTACACAGAACAACCCAAAGACAAACAGAAGATATTTACAATCGTCGAAATAAGAATAAATAAATGTTGTGGAGGAGAGATTTTTTAATATAGTTTCAGGCTATGCTCAAAATTCACTCCAGCGCAGTCCTCACTTCCTCTTACTTCAACCACTATATTACTTACTGGGGTCACGAATAGGTGACAAATCATATTGTTGCTCTTTTCCACGCTGGTCGTTGCGAAGGCGTAAATCTTCATTGTCGCGATATCTATTATGTCGTGGAAACCGGTCCATATTTTGATCGCTTGATAATCTATCATTTAATTGGTTGTTACGTATACGGTTGCCGTAATCTAAAGAGAATAGAGTATTCAAATAACCAATCAGTGCTATAAGAGTAACTATTCACTGTGGAGGAGGGATTTTTGTGCATAGCTTCGGGCGAATAGCATTCTCTGACGGTGATGTCTGGAAGTTATATCCAGATTTGACTAGTCAAATAAATCATATTGGCTAAATTATACAGCTTATTCTAAGTTGGCAAAAACTTGTTCAGGGTCCGCAGTAAAGACTCTAGAACAACGTTGACAACGTCGTTTTAGCGTGTTTACTGCAGACTTTGAACAAGTTTTTTTTCCCAAAGGGTTATCAGTGACTTGCAATAGGAAAACCAATCAATTGTAAAATCGTTTACTTAAAATACCAGGGGTTAAAATAACTGCTGGTCATCACTGTGGAAGAGAGATTTTTTAAATATTTTCAGCCAATTTGGCTAAAAATATGCTGAAAAATCTCTTCCCCACAGTGATACTAGCAGTTCTATTAACCCTTGAAATACTTTTATCTGTATATACTATTGATGGTTATTTCGACTCCTCCAATGGTCAAAAACTTGTTCAAAGTTAAAAACATTGTTCTAGCATCCTTACTGCGGACTTTGAACAAGTAAAGACGCTAAAACAACGTTCGTTGCCCACTGGTTATCTGTTGATTGTTTCAATTATGAATTTGTTTTGATAAAATGCCAAATAATCTAAATTACCTTGAAAGGGAATAAATTACTGCGATTTTCTCTATATCCACAGATATAAGTTTCCACAGAATGCATGAAAAAACACTGAAATGGATGATGTCTTTTAGGTCAACGAAGATAAAAGTTCGTAATGTTTTTTTTATTATTATTTTAAGATGACAAGAATGAAAATTATATAATTTTTTCTATCAAAAAATAACTCTTACTGTCTCAACCACATAATTTGTTTCCACAGGAATTTAGAAAGATCAGTCCAATCGCGGAAATTAGTTCCCGCAGAATGAATTAAAAACCATTAATGGCAGAAATAAATTCTGCAAAATGTCGCAAACCAGGATCCTCCAGAAATTTCTTCCCGCCGAAAATTTATCCGTTAAAGGTTACCATTAGGCGGGAAATTCCTACCAATGGAATGTCTTCTTTTGGCTTATGCGCGGAATTTTTCGCCTAATGGAAATCAACCTTAAGTTATATCAGTGCTCACTATAACATCAACTAACCACTGTGGAAGAGAGATAAAAGAAAAACGTGGCTCTAGGTTACAAAGCCTGAAGCTATATTTAAAATCCTCCTCCACAGTAATTATTTCTTCTTATTTTCGAGCACTGATAAAATGATCACAATAAAAACATACCTCTTTGTTGATTATAGCGCCCTTCGTTGTTTTGTTGTTGATTAAAACCCCCTCGATAATTACCTCTGCCACGCCCACGCCCTCTGCCTCGATAATTGCCTCGATCATTTTGATATCGATCGTCATTATTATAGTTTCCTTGTCTATTCCAGTCATTGTCATTGGCAGGTCGATACTCGTTGGGCTGACGTCGATCATCACGCCTGAAATACAATGTTTTATTCTTATAAATAAATTCAAATAACTACAGAAATGATCGAGTCAACAAACTGGAAATTTGATCGGTTTCTTAGAAATTGGCGTTCAACAGCAAGATCATCCAGATCTCAGCAGACATGTGACAGCGGACCACACAGTCTTGTGGATAGCATAGTAACAAAGTGTTCCAATATGATGAGTAACATAGAAATAAATAAAAAAAAGTTGATATTTTTAAACATATCAAATTTCCAAACCTGTTTTCATGATAATCCGGACCTCGATCTTCTCGATTATTGTCATAACGATTGTTATTATTCATCCTGCCTCGATTACTTCGATTATCATCAAATCTTTGATCATTTCTACGATTACGTTCATCATATTGATTTTGTCTCTGCCATCCCTGATCATAACTCATTCCACCTCGCTGCTCAAACTGATTAACTCGACGTCTATCCTCTGGATTTTCGTTATACATGTCATCTCTTTGATAGCCTTCGTTTCTCTTACGAGGTACAAAATCATCTCTCTGACCACGATCATCAAAACCTTGCTGAGGTCTTTGATCTAAATGTCTTCTATGCTGTTTCTCTTCATATGTATCTTGGAAGTCTTCTTTTATTTTACCTTTCTTTTGCTTCTTTTTGTGGTCTTCGTCGGATTCAAAACTAATATCAGATTCAAAAGAAGAATAGTCTTTTATAAAGCGTTCTTTAACAGGAGAGGGTGAAGGACTTTTACGAAGTTTATGTTTTGCTTTTACAAAGTTTTTCACTTTACTTTTTGGTATTTCTATTTCTTCATCATCATCTGACATACTCCACGAAGGAGATCTTTGTTTTCTACTTTTTTTCTTTGGCATTCGCTCCTCTTCAGATACCTCGTCATCCGATGATTTTTGAGAAACCTTACTTTTCTTTTTTATCTTTATTATCTCATCGTCTGCTTTTTTACTTTTCTTAGAACCTTCAGAAGCATCCTTTTGTTTTTCTAAAACAATAATAAGAGACCACTGCACAAAAATGAAGTTATTGCATTGCAACAAGTTTTACTTTTAGTAGCCAACACCTCGTTTTCGTATATATTTGTGAATATATACAAATTAAGTTTAACAAAGCTGAACAAAAATAGACAAGGAAGGATGTTATGTCAACATGCTTTGAATTGATTGGTTAATTCGGTCTGAAGAAACCAATCAATTGCAAGATCATTAACCAAGTTCTCTTCTTTGGAAATATTAATTTTAGAGATATTGACTGTGGTACGTACATCGATATAACTGTCAGACGTCGGCTGTGGATGAATGTTATTTGAGTCCAGTTTTCAGCTTCGAAGCTGAAATCTGTACTAAAAAAACCCTCCTTCACGGATGATGTCCGACCGTTATTTTTAGGCTAAAATTAACAGTAGATACTATTTTGTATTAATAGAAGAATAATTTAATTTAGCATATTCCTTGTTACAATATAAAACACACCAATACTATGTAGCTGTTGATTTTGAGCCATTCAAAGAAGAAGCACAAATACTGATCTGCGCAAGAAAATTTAAAGAAAGAATATCTATTATCAGTATTTCATAATCAGGCTTGAACAGTACTGCAGTGCTCGAAATAAAAGATATCAATGTTGCAAATGAAGAAAATTTCAACAGCAATAGGGTGAAAGTAGTTCATATGGTAGTTTTGCCAGGAAATTTTTTTTCGGAAATTGACAAAATAAATGTTTTGTGAACATTTAATTTAATTTCTTAAAATTTCTGTACAATAATTTCTATAAGATGTTACAAAGCTATGTTATAACTTTGTTCTTAGACTTCAAAATAACTGTTGGACATCACCTGTAGAGTATTTTGAATCCAGTTTTCAGCTTTAAAGATGAAAACTGTACTCTCAAAAACACTCCTCCACAGATGATGTCTGACTGCTATTTCAAGGCTTTTTATTTTCAGCACTACAAAGTCCTTTTTTAATAAATAACAATAATCAATACTTTTCTTTTTCTTTTCTTTTCCTTCATTTTCACTAGCAGAATGATAGTCGGTTACACTACTTTTTCGTCTTACTGCGTTTTTACTTTTCTTTACATATTCTTCCTCGTCTGAATTTTCTTCTTCAACAAAACGACGTTTCTTTTTGCTAGGTTGCATGTCTGGCGATAAAAGCTTTTTCTTCTTTTTTTGAATATATTTTTCTAGTAAAAACAGAATGGAAGAGAGATGTTAGTGCAGCAGTTCTGTATTCAGCAGGACTAAAGAGTGATATTTAACACACCAAATTCCACATGAAGCAGAACTGAAGAGGGCTGTTTAACTATATTAGGTTACTACTTCAGTCCTACATCCAATGGAATTAACCTTATTTTTGGGGGGTGGAAGCAAAATTTCCTCCCTCTACTGATTTTCTTTTTAATAACTTTAATGATTTACAAATTTTCAGACTCTTCCTTATATTTTATCTAGGATCATTTCAGAAAAAAATATTTGTTTTAGTATCTAAGGATAACTTTCCCTTAGCAACAAAATATTTAACAGGTGGTAAAAAAAATTCCCAATTTTTTTTTTTCTTTCTTATTTTTACTGGAAAAATGTCCTAGCAATTTTTTTTAAAAAAATATTACCAAAAAGTTGTTTTTTGCACCAACTGTTTTGTCTTCATCATTAGTGATGACGTCAGCAAAAAATAATTATGGCAAAATGTTAATTATCCTAACTTCATGGAAAGTTTCAACACTACAGCATGGTTCTGTCAAAAGTTATAGAGGTTGTTATGAGAGGGAGGCAAATCCCCCCTCTACAAATATGAGATAAAAAATAGGGTTATAAAGAATAACCAGTGTTGAAATAAGATCAGATAATCACTGCAGAGTGATATTCCTCTTCCACAGTGATTATTTACTCTTATTTCAACTACTTATGTGGGTCATTTTTCTACTGTAAAAAAAATATATATAGAATTTATTTCTGTGTGATTTTAGTTGTGTGATTTGACCTCTAATGGCAAATACAAGTTCCTTCAGAATAACTCCGAATTAGTCTATGGTAAGATTTAAATCTGCAGTCAAAAATCAATGTTTTGCAGAAATAAATCCACATGTTACTTACATCGGAATAGAAATTCATTCTGCAGAATAAACAAGCTAAACAGACCAAGGTCAGTATCCCAGGTTAGTAATTAATTGTTCCCTTCGCTAATAAGAAGGATTGTTGACTCCTCCTTACAAACATTAAGTTCGACACAATGCCTTACCTTCCTCCAGGGTATCCTCGTCATCTTTTTCATTTCTTTTTGGCTTTGAATAGACAGCAATAGGTTGAGTGACTATTTCTCTTTGCTTCTTCTTTTTCTTTGACTTTACAAATTCATCACTTCCATCTTTTATAAGCTTTTTCTTGTCTTTCTTTATTTGCAATTTGTTTTCGGATTCTTCCATCAATGTATTTTTCTTCACAGTGAAGCTTATAACTATAACAATAACAAGCCTTGAAATATAACTGTCAAACATCACCTGTGGAAGAGCATTATTTTGTATAGTTTTCAGTTGGATAAGATACTGCATGTTCCATGCTGCAAGCACTCCTGATTAGAAGCTTGCCAAATTTCAAACACAGAATTTTCCCTGCTTATCAAATTGTCCAGTTCAAGTCCTCTTGGATATTGTGTTGGTGTATTAGATATAATGTCCGTAGAAATTCTGAATTATCAAAAAAAAATGCAATGTCATTCTCTCAGTTCTCTTATCCACAGATAATCTTGTTTATCATTCTAAGTTCGTAGAGAAAGTTCCGTTTATTTACACCTTTTCATGCATTGCAAGGTAATAAACAGAACTTTCTCTACAAACTTAGAATGATAAAGAAGATTACCTGTGGATAAGTGAACTGAGAAAATGACATTATAGACAAGTGTAACTAAGTGTGAGGCTTGAACTCTAGTGGTCGAAATAAGAGCAAATAATCATTGTTGTAGAGTGAACCTTTGCTCAATACTCCCTCCGTCACAAAAATTATTTTACTCTTCTTTCAACCACTCAACTCGCAACTTCAAAGTTGCACTACAACGTTCTAAACCACTTCTAAAACAAGTTAGTAGGATATTAGGTAATTTAAAATACTAAATAATTTGAAAAACCATAAAATCCCGAATATAGGCCCCCAAAAGCTGGAATGCAAACACACTCCTGATTATAAGCTACCTCATATATAAAGAAAGGGCATAACAAAGCAAGGGAAAATTTTATTTGTGTTTCGGCAGACGGTGTATGATATTATCAATGTCTTTACGTATTATACAGGCCTCTGGATTCACGTCGGCATTTTCCAAAAATGCTCCTCCACAGGTAAATACCTGATTATACTTATTTAATTCCCTTTTGAACGCCTGCTTTTCTCAAAGATGTTTGTATTTACATAGGATTTCTATCCCCCCCTCCTGCTGTAATTGACAAAGGTTTATTTTTGGGGTTTTACAGTAGTTTTGTACTAATAATGGAATTCTAGTCCTATGTACATTCAAGTATTCTTAGGGATCATCTCAAGATTACGCTCCAAAACCAACTTTTTTGGTAGGGTTAAATCAACTAAAATTGACAAAATTCAACAAAAATAAATCAGTACAGAAGTGTGTTAGGTCAATGATCTTGCAATGAATTGGTTTCTTCGGTACAGAGAAACCAATCCATTGCAAGATCATTGATTCAGTACTCTCCTCTGTAGGTTGTATTTTTGAGATGCTCCCTTACATGGTTTTTTCTTTTCATTTTCGCCATCTTCACTGTTATAGCTTTCATCCTCCTCACTGAAATGCAAAATAACAATATCGTGGTTAAAATAAGAGCGCATAATAAAAGTATAGGATCGGGCATCAAAGCTCAAAATCTCTCTCCTACAGTGATTACTTCTCTTATTTTGAACACTGAACAACAGACACCAATAGCACCAACAAAATTTGTTCACTGTTCTAAGTAAGGTCCAGTGATAAATTTACTCCAAATATTTATTAAGTTTAAAAATTTACATTACTCTGCTGCACGGAAAGCTCTAGGGGTATTAATATAAGGCCTATTAAGAGTTGTCTATTAGGAAATATGGGCGAGACAAAACATTATGTAAAGTAACTGGATTAAGTTAGACCGGTCAATCTCGTAGAGATCAATTATTGTGAAGTCTTACTGTACTTGTATTATGTAGCCTTTAAATGGCTCCAATAGACACAAGGTCAATAGTACGAATTATAAAACAGAAATAGAACTAACAAATCAAGTCAAGAGGATAAACAAAACTAAGTAATAAAACTAACGAGCTAATAGGTTCAACATTGTAGCAATACATTTACACTAACTAATTATCAAAGGTTTAAAAAAACGTTTTCTCTTTACTCTTCTTTTTATCCTTTGATGAATACAAGAGTTTCATTCTTAAAAATGATCTAAACGCATAATACCATCTGGTGACTTCACAGATGATTAGTTAGCACGAGTAAAAGCAGTAAAAAAAATTACTGAATTAGAAAGTCAGGCCTATAAATAAACTGGCTATCACTTGTATGTGTTTTTTGAAGATAGTTTTCAGTTACAATTTGATCTATGTTAACATAACACTCATTCTCATTTTCAAATAAATCAATTGTCTCAAAATAACAACAAATAATCACTGTGGAGGAGGTATTTTTGAGATGTGCTTTAGACTAGAAACACTTCAAAAAGCACTCATTCACAGTGATTCTTATTATTTCTGTGAAATACCATAATACTTCGATTAAATGTCCCCTACTTTTAAACACCCCCCTCTCTAAAAAATGCCCCCATATTAGAACAAAATATTAAATAAAGCCCCTTCTTTCAAATGCTCCCCCACCCCAGATGTAAGGAGAACATTGCTTTTAGGATCTGTACTAGGAAATATATGACCAACATAGAAGAAAATTGCCATATACACCTATATAGTGGTCTATCACATACAAACAAGACAAATTATTCAACGTTGTAGTTGTAGTATAACATGAAATTTTGAAGTTGTTGTTAATAACTGATAAAGAATCGCAACTCTATTTCTGACTTACCTTTAAACTAATAATTTTTATCACTAATTATTTTAATCCTTTTTAAACCTAGAACCCAAATTAGACAATTTCTTATTTTATAATAAGGTGGAAAATAACTGTCGGACAGGGATCGAAATAACAGTCAGTCATCACTGTGGGGGAGAAAATTTTTCAGAAAAATATTCTGAAAAATCTCTCCTCCACAGTGATGACCGTCTGTTATTTCGAGCCCTGGTCGAATATCATATGTGGAGGTGTTTTTTAGCATAGTTTTCGGTTTTGCAACTGATAATACCAGTAATTTAAGGATTGCGGAGCGTGGGTGTACCACTATGTTTGCAAGCAAAGTTTTAAGACAGGCAAGTCGGCAGAAGAACACAGGCAATATGCAGGACCAGACTGAGGAATAGCATAAGGAAGGCAACAGAACCAAGGCACCAGATAGGGACCAAAGGCAAAGGAAAGATATTGGCAGAAGAAAGGCACATGCAAATGGACAAAAAAAAGGTATCAGAGCACAAGGCACTAGACAAGGACGACAGTATGCACACTATATGATGAAATACACTTGAAAGAAATGTTAAAAAGTATTGCTGAAAGAAATGTTTCACTGTGTAATGGAACCTTAAGGTAGCTACATGTAATGAAAGATTTATGTATACCTTGCTGTCATAAACTTTAGCACCACAGTTATTTTTGTACAGCTAGCCCAGGGTTAACTTTCGCACATAACGAAATATTTTTGAAAGGAAAAAAGTTTTTATTACATAATAAGTTTATATTCTTTAAACAATGATTAATCTATAAGCATCACTCTCCTTCTCTTATACAAAGATTTCTCACTTCTGGTCTGTAATCATTTGAATAATCTGAATAATTTTGCTCCTTGTTTCTCTGAATTTGTCCTGGTACTCCATAATACTGTTCTAAAAACTTACCAACTTATGTACATAACATTTAGAATTAACGAAGTTTTTATCATGTTTAATTATCATCTTTAGTGTAAATTAGTAAAATAACTCTAAATAATATACATCAAAGCATTTGTTTATAATTTAATACCCAAGTCCAATTTCTTCCAATCTCAAAGCAAGGGAGGCAGATAATGCGTCTAATATAACATTTCTTTCAAGTATACATATTTCTGATAAAGCATTCCTACGGCCACGACTATCCCTGCGCCAAATAAAAAACTGGTTGGTCAAAATTTCTTTCAGCTTTTGATCTCTTCTCTCTTCAGTAAACTCTGGGAAAGTAAGATCTCCACTATCACTGAGATTAGACGCACTACGATGGTCTCTTGTTACACCTAGATCGGATTCATACCGATGTCGACTTGATTTCCTATTTGTAAACATTGTATCAGCAAAACCAGAAAACATTTGTTTTGTCAATCTTTAATACGGACTTATATACAATGAGAAACACGTATCTTAATTATAAACATCCTCTTTAAATATCTTTCACTAAGAAAATGCATCCAAAGAATTCAATTTTTATTGTCATCCAATTATTATCCTGTACTTTTATTTTTAGTATCTATTGCAACACATATCTACTAGTTGCTATTTTTGTAACTTGCTGATTTTAATTTTGAGCTGGTACATAATAAATAACATCTGCTCTTTTTGGAGAGTAGTGAAATTTCATATCATAGCCTGATGCAATGCTAAAAATCACTCGTCCACAGTGAATATGAATTGCATACACACATTATACATCATAGCAGTATGTAAAATTAAAATAGACAATACACCTATGTTATATTATTAGTTGTGCTTTTAAAGACTTGGTACACGTTACACTGTATAGGCTACTCAGACTATTATGTATCGTATGAATATGCTTTTATCATACATACTATTGTATGTACATGTATATATGTAAACAAATAACCAGTATTTATGTGGTGTTGTAGAATTTAAAAAAAAAAGGTCAGCAAAAACACAATTTTATATTTGTCGATATTTCGACATATTGAATGCCTTTTTCAAGTAAAATAGGTTTATACAAGTCCCGATATATATAGTAAAGAATATTAGGATAAAATAATAATATCTTAGTGGGCAACACCTCTCGAAAGTTAGCAGCAAAAGCACCAGGACAACGTCAAACGAGAATAAAAACAATATGTGTGTATAAGTTAAAAGTTAAAAACACATTTATTAAAAGTAACAAATGTTTGATATATGTATATATAATAGTTTTATAGACATAATAGAAACCATGCATTTAATTTAAATTTATTTATAAAAGTTAAATTCAATTTATCAAGTTAATAAAATAAGTAAACTGTCATCATCATCTGTTATTAAAATCCAGAAGCGTAGCTCTTACAAATTCAAAAAATAATTCAATTAGTCTATTTTCGTCCGATTCTTCTGTTTCGTTTTATTGATATCACATGGTTAACCTGATGAAGATCGATTGTGTCTCTTAGTCTGTTTACTTCTCCAGTTAAAGCGCTTTGACACCAAAATTCATTAACACAAAATGCGTTAATATGTATGATAATTTATGTATATATCATTTAATTATTTAAAATATTCCTAATTGGACTCTTCATTGTGTCATTATAATTAATAACTGTACCAAAGCTACTATGAAAAAGAAATTATTATTTTTCTGTTGCATAAATCACCATCTATTAATGAATTCTGGTGTAATATATCACATTAACTGCAGAAATAACAAACTGTGTGAGATCTGGAAGAATTGAACATAGGTGGAAGAGGCTACACATGGTCTTCTCTGTGTAGAAGAGTGAAAAAGCTTAGCTTTTCCTATTACGAAATTTACCAAGAGTATAATAGCATACTTCATGACGGTAGCATCGCTACTTGTCGAGTTTCAGAAACTCTCTAATGAAAAATTTGCTTTCCTAGTCAAATTTTTATAAAATGATTACTTTTCACGGCGACCTATTAACAAGAGATCAAAGAGAAGCCAACGACGAATATATCTGTCTTGACATTGCCTACGTTAAAATTAATATAGGCAACTACTGTTCCTTTTATTACAATATAATATATATTTCCATTCTGTTTGAAGATATTTAAATAAAGAGATCGCAAAGAAAAGCCGCAGTTAAATATCTTCCTAACACTGAGTGACAATGAAAATTACAAAAAAGCGCAATAAAATAGTATGGTCAAAATCTTACATACGGCATACGCATTCAATAATAATGATAAATATTTCCATCCCGCTTCAGAAGATCTTCTTCCAGATCAGCGTGTTTGGTATGAATATGAAAGAGAATGCAATTGTCTTCCAGAATCTGAAGACATAATTAATAAATATTTTCTAAATCAAAAGTTATGGCTCCTTAAAATTATAAGTAGCTACCATGATTTGCAAAAGTAGCAACTTTTCAAAACATCAGCAAAACGATCAAGTAAATATTGTTACGATAATGGTAGAAATAGGAAGTTTTTGCGTCAGGAAATATTTCCGAGCTGCTGTTGAAGTCTTTTCTTTCACTTAAAGGGAAAGTTGAGAACCTATTCATGCCTCGGAATTTCAAGAATTCACGGAAACTAAGACGAGGTTCCGCTGTAATCCTTTTTCGGACCCATCGGTTCTGTGTCACACTGACAGTTATATCGGTTCCGCAGAGAATATTTAGGTTCCGTGTTTTTTCGTTACGGTAACGCTAGGTTCTGTATTTAGGTTCCGTTATGTAGGTCCCGTATTTTCACAATTGCATCTTGAACTTGAAGTATACAAGGTTGGTTAGTTTGCTTTAAGCAATCACGTTTTATCTTGTCTTCTGTTGTTCAATATTTTTAATGTGTTAATGTATATAACAGAACAAAAATCGCTAAGTAAGATCCATTCAAATTCTTGGAGTGCATGTGTTAATTCTTAATCTCAGGAGGCCATCCTAAAACTATTTCGCTGTTAAACGAAGCTTAAATGGTCAAACAATTGAGTGTAAATAAAAGCAATTAGCTAGCAGAAAATCATGCTAAGTAAGTCCACAATAATATCTGTTGACGGGATAATAGTCTACTTATGATAATATTTTTCTTCTAAGAATAGCATTTCTAAGAAAGTTATCAATAAATAATTATTCTTTTATAAGTTTTAAATATATTTAATAAAGTTTTTTCACATAGAAAGTACAATAATGGTGTCGCCGCAGTATAAAAGAAAATTAAAACACAATGAATTGAACATCTGTTATGAGAGACTGCCCAGCCGGCAAAAACCTGTTCAAAGTCAGCAAACAGGTTATTGCCGGTTGGATGAGAGAATGTTTTTCCTTGCCATGCAATAAAGATATTCGATTGACTTATAAGAGAAACATTTGAACAAAATAACCGCTGCTAACGTCTATTGTGTTTTTAGCAGCATGGTTGGTTATGGTTTACAAGATGTCCGATATGCGTTAAGAAAGAGAAATAATGAGAATGGGAAAGCTCAAGCAATAAACTTTATTTGATAACTTTACTCTTACTCTTATAATTCACGGAAACAAAAGATGGGTTCCGTCTCAAGTGACGGAACCTTTACGGAACGGGACAATCGTTACCGTAAAATTTTAAGGCCTGCTATTAAAGAGAGGCGCTTATCAATGGAAGGGCACTTATTTAAGGAAATACGGTATTTGCTGATTTTCAATCCTCGTACTCTTCACTTAAGGGGAGGGTTGGGCACTTATTGAAGAGGCGCTTATCTACGGAAGTGCGCTTATTCAAAGAAATACGGTATTTGCTGTCCTCGAAATCTTCGGACGTCTATCTTCATTTCCATTTCTCTTATTCTCAGTTTCATTTTTGCAAATTGTTTATTTACCTCGTTTTGATTTGTATGCATTCCAAATAAAACTGGCTAACTTTGCGCATTAATTCTTTGCGATAGTAAATATTCTCGACCTACCAATCAAATTTTCGTCTCTATAATAACTATTGTTTTGCACAATAAATTCTCCACTGTAATAATCAAATTTCCGTCTCTATAATAAGTATTGTTTTTGCGCACTAAATCTCTACAGTAATTATTATTCTCAAAATGTCATGAATATAAAATTCTAGTTACTATGACAACAATTATAAGTTCAATTCTCTTCAACGAGAAACTATTGTTAAAAAATTTGTGGTCTATTGTGTTGAGTAAAAAAGATCAACTCAATTAGAACTTGGAAATTTATAGGAGCAAAAATGTAATTACTTCAGTTTTTTTAAATTAAATCTTAATGTAAACAATAGCAAACCGCTGGTAGCTAAACCTCCAGTAAAGTTCAAGCAGTATTGCTAAGCTCGTATAATTCCTTACCTTCCAATAATATCTAACGTTCTCTCGCCTTTTTTCCTAACAATTCAACAACTAATATAAAACAACTTAGACTAACGATTCCATAGTCTGCTTCATTTTCCAAGAAACTAACCAATAATATATAATTTCTTCTTTAATCCAAAATAGAGAGGGACGTGTTGGATCACCACGATTTCTATATTCCGCAGCATTCTTTATCTATCGTGTTATTTGTAAAAGGTTTTAGCCTGAGTCCTTACTACCGAGTTCCCGTAGTATTTAGCTACACTGGGACTTGGGCTAGATAAAGCGGACAAAAAATATGTCCATTTGAAACATTTTCCTCACCTTCGGCGCAATTAACAATTTATTCTTTTTTTAAAAAAATCTTCCTCTGTTGAATTGTGTATGTCATTATATTACTAATTTGCATTGGGAGTAATTATTGTTAAAAAGTAATTAAATGTTTTACAACCCTAAAGTGGTAGAGTAAAGACGCTAGAACAATGATGTAGTTCTAATGTCTTTACAGCAGATTTTGAGTAAGTTTTGGGCTACTTGGATAATCATTTGTAGAGAATTATTGAGCATATTTATACTTTCCGAAATTATTTTAACTAGCACCGCTCTCAAATACGCAACGCACTCTTTAGTTAATGCTTGAAATAAGTAACGCACTCGAATAAGTGCCATATTATTAACCAAATGCAGCACTTATTTTTCAAAACCTACAGATTTTATAGGTTTTATTAAACAGCTGCAAATGAGCCTCCAAAGACGCTCCTCCACAGAGGAATGCTATCGTAAATTCATAGGCCTGATCTTTACTGCTGACTTTGAACAAGTTTTTGCCCACTGGGAAGCACCTCCATCAAATAAATACCACATTAACAAAAGTGACACAGCGCCAATTTGAATAATTACGATATATGGAATAAATACTGTAATCTACCTGTATTTACTTGCACTCTTGCCTGACTTTTTCACCTAAATGAAATGAAAATTTACATCTATAAAAAACTCAGGGTTGGTCAAGCATCAAACAGGATTAAGTCATATTTACATTCTTCTCAATGATAATTAACAATCAATAACGCAAGATTTTAAAATATATTTTTGTATTATTTTGCAGGCTAAAAACTCTAACTAGGCTATTCACTTACATATAACCCATATGTGACATAGCTATCTAAATCTGGATTTCAACACTCTTATGGAGTGTAAACACAAATATAAACATGCCATGGCCAGTTATCTCAGTGTGAAAGTGTGAATATAAAACCTATCATAAGCTGCAATTGTTCTAAATTGTACAATGAATGAAAAGCTTGAAACTATAAAGGGTGTTTTGTTAACGAGCTAGCAATGGATTGTTTTTCTTTGGTATAAAGGAACCTACCCATTGCAAGATCGTTGACTCAATACTATTAAAAACAAATGTTATTTTTGAAGCGTTCCCTAGTAGAACAATAAGGAAAATGTTTTGTGCCCACATTTTTTGAAAATTTGAATAGCTAAGGATTCTTAGAAAATTAAACAATAAAGATGGTCCTTATGTCATCAAGTTTGTAATGAATATTTACATGCTCCAAGTGTTCCCATAAGCACAAGCACATGAGGGCAATTCCACGTTGTCATACTTGTCATAACCACTACCCTGCTGGTACTTGTCCAGAGACTCTCAACATGGCAGTTTTTCTGCCACAGAATCGCCCATGAGCTTAAAAACATGTTTACAAGAACACCAGTATTTCCAGTATGACAATGGAGCATCTGAATATTATATATGTATATATATTCAAGGGACATAAAAATCGGTTCATAAATACAAAACTTCGTTATATCGAAGGTTCATTGTACAGAGTGCCTTTATAGAGAGTTTTTTGACAAAAACAGTAGAAAGAGTATGAGTTTGTTACTGGCATGTTGTTATATCAAGATGTACTGTAGTTTTGTTCGTAACTTGCGTTCTAAACTCTACTTCAGATATAATCACTGTAAAGGAGTGACTTTAGAGCATAGCTTCAGTTAGGCTAGAAAGTCTGAAACATTGCCAACTAATCGCTCCTCATAATTTATTTTTTGAGCACTGAATGATTTCTTTGATTTCCATCGTCAGAGGACAAGCCTCGCAGTAAGTGTCAGATATGACCTGTGAAGGAGTGTTTTTAAGTACTTAAGTTTTTAAGTACTTAAAAAACACTCCTCCACAGGTGATGTCTGATTGTTAACTTGAGGTTTGGTGGACATGCATAAGTCACAAATAACTTACTGTAGATTTAACTCCAAGTCTATCAAATACACTTTTTGTCTTCGAATTTGATGGCTGATCAACAAAATCTGCAGACGTTGATACTCGCCTACCCGAATCAATGGTAACTTTTCTTGTTACTCGTGAACCAGACATTTTAGTGTAAAAATATCAAAACCATAATATAAATATTGAACTGGAAATATAAGAAAATATTCCAAATTATCATCTGACAAAGTGTTCGAAACAAGTGCAAAAATTGCTAGCTAGCCTGAAACAATGCTCAAAATCACTCCTCCGCTGTGATTATTTACTGTTATTTCAAACACTGTGACAATGGTAGAAACAAGAGTAAATAATCATTGTAGCCTAAAGCTATGCTCAAAAAATTACCCCTCTAATGAATCACCCTGTCAGTGATTATTCGCTCTTATTTCAAACACTGTTTAAATTTAATTTGGAATTCACTGAAATTGTGCTTAAAAATAATGACTATGGAGGAGAGGTTTTTGAACATAGTTTTTGTCTAAAAAGACTGAAGCAGTACTGAAAATTCACTCCTCCACAGTTATTCTAGTACTTATTTTAAGTACTATCAAAGCAATTAGACAAAAAAAAAAAAAATAGACAAAACATCTTCTGATGCATGCTTACAAAGCATTTTAAGGGAGACATATTTCGTACACTTAAAATATAAACAAATACTCACTGTAAGGAGAAATTTTTGAGTATAGCATATAGCCTCGAAACTGTTTTAGCTTTTCTTTTTACGTTTTTGATAATATTTTAAACATGCAAAAATTATATGAAAGAGTTTAAACCTCACATTATATATTATAGTATTAGGGACCTTCTCAAAAATCTTCAGAGGAGAGTGCTGAGTCAACGATCTTGCAATGGATTGGTTTCTTCTGCACAGATTCGTTTTTGTTGAATTTTGTCCATTTTATTTGATTTAACTCTACCAAATAAGTTGGTTTTGGAGTGAATTTTGAGATGGTCCCTTATGTATACACTAAATAAAAATAGAGAGTATGTATAGACTAATATAGGAAATAAGCTATGATTTCAATGTTTTAAAGAAATCATAAATTAAATTAAGGTAAGGTAGGATTGTTGTTATTGTTTTGCCGAGTGATGAGTGTAAGGAGCTCGTTTGTAAGTGCTTGTTGTTATTGATAAGAAGAATTGTTATGTTGCTGGAATTATTTAAATCTTGTTGCTGTTGAAACTGGCGAGAAGAATGATTGTTGCTGGTAAGCAGGATTGTTTATATTTATATTTTGTTGTTGCTGGTAAGAAGAATTATTATTTTGGTAGGTAAGATTATTAATATTTTCATTTTGACGTAGCGTAGCAGAATTAGGTACCATATTTTGTGAAGAAGCGATATTTTGTTGTGCGTACGTAGGAAGATTTATGTTAAGTTGCTCGTCGTTTATAGGGGTAGCAGCAAGCGGATGATAAAAAAACTTTCGAATTTCGGCCTGCATCATTTGTGCTAAATTTACAGAAGATGTGTTGGTTGAAGAATTGGCTGAAGAATTTGCGGAGGTGTTGGATAGCGGTGATACAACGTTGGGAGTGGATGAAGAAAAGATGTTGCAACCGAAGCCACCACAGATCCAGCAGGATGGTGATTGTGAAGGCAGTTTGCAAGCACTTCCCTAGCACCACACCGATGTTTCATTTACAAAAATAGCGGACATGACCTTCCGTGATTTACAAAATTTTGGATATTTCAATCGGCTATAACTTGAACTAAACTTACTCAAATTCCATGAAGTAAACTGTTCTAGAAA
>JAULBZ010000962.1:0-25169 GCA_032360805.1 Neoturris breviconis | reverse complement strand
GATTTTTCAGAATATTTTCAGCCAAGTTGGCTGAAAATATTCTGAAAAATCTCTCCTCTACAGAGATGACCGGCTGTTATTTCGAGCCCTGCTCTTCTCTGTGAAATTAATTTACGTTGCTCATTTAATACCAAATGTTTTCATAACTTTAGAAACAAAGGCTCATTATGAAGAAGTTTATCTTTGGAAAAATGTTGGAAAAGGTTTGTATAGTGTGCTCGAAATAAGAGTAAGTAATCACTGTGAAGTGAATATGGAGTGAGTTTGACCATAGCTTCAGATTATAATGCCTGAAGCTATGCCCCCTCCTTTGCAGTGATTATTAGTGGTTAAGACTTTATGTTGTAGCAGAAATGACACATTCAATTTGACATTTCCGTGTTATATTTGTAAACTTAGGTCACTTCAAGGTTTTGCCTAACCTAACCCTTGATTTTCAGGTAATGTTAATCAATCAGAAAATCGCAAATGGAGGAGTTTTTTTGGGTATAGTTTTTTGCAAAAATCACTCCTCCACAGGTGATTGCAGAGGTGTGCCCTCTTGCACTATTCTTAGCGGTGCGTTATGGCTATTTCGAAAAATAGCAAGTTACAGTGGTTGAAATAAGAGATAATAATCACTGGGGAGGAGGATGATAATCAATGTGGCTATAAAGCTCGAAGCTAAGCTCAAAAATCCATCCTCCACAGTGATAATTTACACTTGTTAACCACTGGAGTTATAAAACACATTTATTGAAAGACATTATTTTTTTTAGTTACCCTTCCAAAACATACTTCAGAAATTCCTGATCACACAATAACTTCAGATGGTAATTTCAAAGATTAAAATAACGGCTGGTCATCACTGTGGAGGAAAGATTTTTCAGAATATTTTCAGCCAGGCTGGAAATATTCTGAAAAATCTCTCCTCCACAGCGATGACCAGTAGTTATTTTAGCCCTTGTAATCTATTTATTGTTAAGCCGTACTGTATGTAACAATGGTGATGCCTTCATCCTGGTGCATACCATATGAGCTATTATGCTAATACATCTACGTTTGAAGATCAGAGCAAATTATCACTGTGGATGAGTGATTTTTGAGTCTGAGGTTCTGCCCAATAATCCCTCCTCCCCATTGAATAAGTACTCTTGCTATTTTTCCAACTCTCTTTCTTGACAGCATGAAAGTCTACTGAATACGAATTCCGTACAGCTCTCTATCCGAACTGTGTATTACAATGCATATTTCCATCCGTATGTATTCAGTATAGAGAATTAAAAAATAATGTTCCATACCTCAAAATAACTGTCAGACATCACTTGTGATGGAGTTTTTTTTCTAAGCTGAAAACTGCTCACAAAGACTCCTCCACAGGTGATGTCCGATGGTTATTTTGAGGCTTGATGTTCTTCTTTTGTATTGATATGGACGTTGTTCTACCGTCCTTACTGCAGACTTTGTACAAGTTCTTGCCTACTGGGAAGGACAAGTATTGTTCAAAGTATACCCACTGGATACTCGATGCCTACTCAACGTCGAAAAGTCATCGTTATGACGTTTATCAGATGTCGAGTGCTTGCAGGGTAGCACTCCACCCAACCGGAAAAAACTTATTCAAAGTCAGCAAAATAACGTTAGAACAACGTTCTGCGAACGTTTTTCTAACGTTATTTTGCTGACTTTGATCAGGTTTTTGCTGACTGGGCAATAATAGTTCTCGGAATTATATGATTCTCTCTTGTGTAGGTCAACTTTCGCCAAGTCTTTTGAAATCATATGAACCATTGGATATACCTGTCCAAGAACAACAAGAATTAGGTTATATGATGTATAGAGATGATTTTGAAAGGGTAATGTCTACAGTTTGAAAGCAAGAGTTTTGAAAGCAAAAACTTCAAGGTGCGAAGTAAAGACACTTGAACAACGTCGAACGACGTTGGTTCTATCGTTTTTACTACGGATTTTAAATAAGTTTTGCCCACTGGGTGCATCTGTGAATCATCTGTAAAAGAATAGTTAGTCACTGTGGAGGAGTGTTTTTTTAATAATCCTTGTAGAAGAGTTATTACTTAGGGTGTACAGCGTTTTTAAGGTGTATTTACACTAGGCGATAAATTTCACGCGAAAGCCGAAGGAGACGTTTTACGTTCTATTGGTAGAAATTGACATTTCTACCAATGGAATATTGTCTTTTGTCTCGTGCAAAATCTTTCGCCTAGTAGAAATCCACATTAAAAATCTTGATTTATTCCTCGAGGCCTGTAAAAACCTAAACAATGTTGTTCTAAACTTTTATTTAGTCTCCAGTAACAGTGATCGAGATGAGAGCATATAATCATCGTGGAGTAGTGATTTTTTATTCTCAAAAATCTCTCTACCACAGTGATTATTTACTCTTATTTATCTTTGTTGAGAAAGGTCAGTTCAGTTTCTGTATGATAACTTTCATTTAGGAGTATGAAAATGACAGCGAAAACTTAGTAAAAGGTCTTGTATGTAGTCGAGATGATGATGAACTAGAAACTGGTATGTTTGTTTATTAAATTTACTTTGTTTCACAAGTTAATTCCTTTTTGTCAGTTCGTACCCAATTTGCAAAAACTTGTTCAATGTCCGCAGTAAAGATGCTATAACAGTGTTGAAAACGTTGCTCTAGCGACTTCGATCCAGTTGAGTCTGTTAAATCGCAGGCCCTACGTGTCCGCGTGCCTGCGTGCCCCACGTATACATTTTGCAGACCAAATCAACTGCAACAGTCAAGTCTTAGTATGGCTCTATACTCTATCGCGAATTTTCAGTAGAATATAATTAATAATACCTGTCTTCCTAATGCCGAATGAAAGATTAGGAAAATATTTCTGGTATGCAAAATATAGACAAGGCACGCGGGGCACGTAAGGCACACGATTTAGCAGACTCGATCAAGTTTTTGGTCAATAGGTATTTTACAGTTAAGCAAGTCTCACTTATACAGCGCTGTAAAAAAGAGCATAAACACTGTGGAGGAATGATTTTTATAGCCTGAAGTAATGCTCGAAAATCACTCCTCCACAGTGATTATATGCTCTTATTTCAAACGCTGCCTACAATGATCTTAATTATGTATTTTTCATCCGCTTATGTAATCAGATGTTGCGTGTGTTGTGAATATGAAACTCATTAGAAATTTCCAGATGTTGTGAGATTCCAACTCGCTTATTTCTCGCTTATAAGGTTGCCATTTTAATTATGAAAACACATTGTTCTTTCCCACGACCTTTCCAGTGGGCATAAACTTATTCAAAGTCCGCAGTAAAGATGCTAGAACAACGTTTTTAACGTTGTTCTAGCGTCTTTACTGCGGACGTTGAACAGGTTTTTGCCCACTGGGTATGTATAGATTCTTATGCAATCTAGCTATGAAATTATCACTAGCTGATATGTATTGGAAAGTTTTAAAAGAAAGAACTCGCTGGAAAAAGTATGTATCATATAAGTACAAGTTTCTTTTATATCCATTTGTATAACTAAACTAAGAAGCTTTAAAAAAGACTACTCTCGAGTGCCCAAGCTTGAATATAACTGCTGGACAGCACTTGGGGAGGAGTATTTTTTAAGTATAGCGTTAAGCTTTTAAGCTGAACACTATACTCAAAAAACTCTTCTCCACAGGTGATGTCCGGCACTCGAGAGCAAAGAAGGATATCGCAGAATTCGATACATCACAAAAAAATTGTTTCAAAAGCTAAAGAAACTGCTAACAAAAATGACACAGTGGTTATTCACCCTTATTGGGACTACTGGGAGAGTTGTACAGGTTATTTCTATTACTTTATAGAATAGCACGTCAGTATGGTTTAATCACAAGTAAACATAAATTAATTGGTAAGTAGTGCTCGAAATAAGAGCAAATAATCACTGTGGAGAAGTAATTTTTAACGTAACTTCAGGCTTTAAAGCATGCTCAAAAAACCCTTCTCCACAGTTATTATTTACTCTTATTTCGACAATTGAGTAAGCGTTGACCATCAAGTAGTCAACCTGAAGAAGTAATTTTTAACGTAACTTTAGGCTATAAAGCATGAAGTTATGCTCAAAAAACCCTTCTCCACAGTGATTATTTACTCTTATTTCGACGATTAAGTAAGCGTTGCCCATCAAGTAGTCAACCGTACACCTTCTGAAAATATCAGTTGTTCTCAGACGATGGAGTGTGACTGGAAACTGTCGGACAGTGATCAATGAATTTACCAAACAAAAATGATATTGCAAATTATCCCTCTCTTCTACTTAAAGAATCCTGACTCCGTTGGAAAAAAACTTGTTCATAATCTACAGTTAATACGCTAGCATTTTTAACGCGGACTTTGAACAAGTTTTTGCCCACTGGGAAGCAAGGATAACATATGTGACGAAAAGTACTCTTTGATCGAAATAAGTGTAAATAATCGCTGTGGAGGAGGGATTTCAATCTCAACAATCTAGCTATTGATTGGTTTATTACATAATCAAAGAAACCAATCAATTGCAAGTTCGTTGACGTAACTAACTTTAAATTAGCTTTATTTTTTAATTTTAGCATCGCGGAGAAAAATCGGCAAAGAAGATAGGTAACGTTAATTAATGATATCGAATATTTACTGAATCCAAGTGATTTACGTTTTTTTACACAGATTTTCATTTACTTCGAACCTTGTCGGTAAAAACATGTGGAGAGACAATTTATATATCATAAATGATCTAATAAACGCCCTAGGCGTATATTAAAAAAATGCGCGTTTTTTTTCTTAAGCCTCCCGCGTTTTTGGACGACATTTGATTGACAGGGACGTTTTTTACAAGCAATAAAATATTTTATAATTATCTAAAGAATTTAATCATGATTAGATCTACGGTAAATGAGAGCGTTAACTGGAAATAGAGAATTTACAATAGTCCCTGCGAAAATAATCACTGCGGTGGATTGATTTTTGAGTACTTCAGGCTTATTAGTCTGAAGTTATGTTCAAAACTCGGTCCTCCACAGTGATTATTTTGTCTTCTTTTGGTAACTGGAGAATGTATTAAATTTCATTTTTAGGGAGTTTAAAGATAAGATTCGAGTATTTGCACAATTTCTTCCATCACAACAATGGGAGGAGCTCGTGAACAATAGAATAAGTAAGTTCTCCATAGCAGGGCTCGAAATAACAGCCGGTCATCACTGTGGAGGAGAGATTTTTCTGCACATCCACACTTCCAAATTATTTCACAACGATTCCCAGTGGACAAAACCTTGTATAGCAGTAAAGACGCTCAAGCCCAATTTCCATTCAGCGTGTATTTCCGCGTGAGCAGTTATTTCCGCGCGAGATTCTAAAATTGAGAAATTTGATTGGTAGAAAGTTCGGCCTGCACGCTTGAAAGTTTAAATTTTACTTCTTTCAAGCCTAAAAAAGCTGCCCACGCGAAGATATGTGCTGAATGGAAAACGAGCTTAAAACAACGTTCTCAACGTTGATCTACAATCCCTCACCAAAATGTTTAAGATAAAGTGAAATTTGAGCAAACATATGGAGTTTCAACCAAGACAGAAAGCCTTAAAATCTGATTAGCATGTCAAACAACACGAAAATTCGAATTTGTTCCAAGAGTCTGGGTACTAGTATGCTAGAAACAACAAAATTTGTCGAGTTTGCAAAAAGACTTAAGTCTTCAGGCTACTGAGATAAATCTCTTGGGTATTCCCTAGGTCATTTTAATTAGGTATGTTTTACTTGTGGTGTATATTGCTTGTTTAAATTCGGAATTTGTCTCATTATTTTATTTGAGAGATTGTAGTGTCCTTACTGTAGACTTTAAACAAGTTTTTGCTTAAGTTAATATAATTGATATATGCAGAAATTTGGTTTTGGACTCTTATTGGCTGTTCATATTAGTCCAGTTCCATGGAATGGATTATTTCAATATGTATACATGAGAGATTAATTCAGATTATGAACAAAACTCTTTGTACTTCTTTGAAGTTTCTAACTTAGCCTGACTCCTCATGCCAACTTAAATACCCCTAATGAAATTCAACCTTGGCATTAGGAGAAAAAGAACTAAAATCAAAAGTGAAAGAGTTAATTAGATATAGAAGAAATGGAATAAAAAAGATATCAGGTAGGATTAGTTTGTTTACCTTTCAGTATTTTCAGAACAAATACTAACTTTTAGGGGATAGCTTATTCCAAAGGTTTGTTTATAGCTTCTATTGCAACGTAATTTTTTGTGCTGTTCAAACCAAAGCTACGTTTACACGCTACGATTACACTCTACGATTACACGCTACGATTCATCGAGCCGATTTTGGCGACCATCTTGAAAAATTGGATACGACTTGGAAAAATCTGTAGAAATAGTATAGATATTTCCGAATCATATGCGATTTTTCAAGATGGTAGCCAAAATCGGTCCGATTAATCGTAACGTGTAAGCGCAGCTTAAATCGTGATACAGCAGACTTTTTCTTTCTCCCAGAAATGAACTACCGGTATCACTGTGGAGGAGAGATTGTTCAGAGCATTTTCATCCAATTTGGTTAAATATATTATGATTGTTTTTTCTCGGTATTAACCCAGTGGGTACACGACGTCGGAACAACGTCAAAACGGTGTCGCGACGTCGTATTGACGTTGTTCCGACGTCGTGACGCGATAGAATTAATTTAACGAGTACTCTTACTATAATATTGTCACTTTAACATTAGCTTGTCCTGAATATGAAGAATTAAAAAACCAACGAGAGAAGAAGAAAGAAAATAGAAAACGCATGGTAATAACCCAGTGAGGCAAAACCTGTTCAAAGTCCGTAGTGAAGACGCTAGAACAACGTCGTTCAGCGTTGTTCTAGCGTCTTTACTGTGGACTTTGAACAGCAAAACTGGGAACTTATAAAATCAGTGTTCAAAATAAATCATTAAGGAGGAGGAGATTTTTTTAAGGATATATAGCTCGGAACTATGCTAACAAATTACCACTCCACATTGATTATTTTCCAGCCGGCAAAAACTTGTTCAAAGTCAGCAAAATAACGTTAGAACCACGACTCAGAACCGAGTGTCAGCAAAAAAGGGATTTTTTTTAAAAGTTTTTGAACATCTGATTTCTTTGAGTTTGACTATATTCACAGAAATAATTTTTTATGATTTTTGTTACCATAATCACATATGGAATTATATTTGGCAGCCATTTTTTATGTTGGGAAGCTTCCTCCTCAATTTTTCGTGATATAAGCGGATAACATATTTTTACAAAAATATTTTTGTAAATTTTAAGAACTGAATTAATTAAGCATATGAAATATGATGCTGAAAGTGTTATAATCACCTTCGTACCTACCTAAGAAGAAAATGTTGATAAATTTCTCTTATTAGGTTGATACAATAGATCAAAAAAATTGGCTGCAAAAGCCAAAAAAGAAGGAATTTCATTGGTGAACAAAAGTTGCTCTGTGTGACCACACTCCAGTGGGCAAAAACTTGTTTAAAGTACGCAGAAAACACGCTATAACGTAGAACAACGTCTATAAACAAATGTTTGCACACTGGGACCATTGTCAGAAATCATTTAGAATACTATTATTTTATATAAACGTTGGGTGCCCATGAGTGTCCATATTTCGTGTTTGCTGTAGTGAAATTGTGTTCTAAATAAGAATAAATAATCCCCGTGATGGAGTTATTTTTAAGCATAGCTTCAGGCTACAAAGTCTGAAGCTATGCTCAAAACTCCCTCCACCACAGTGATTTTTTGTGAGTCAACGATTCGTAATTGATTGGTTGATTCGAAGAAACCAACCAATCAAATGAAAGCTCGTTGATACAACACTCTTTCATGGTGCAAATATATTTTCTTTTCATTCAGCAAGTTATATCGCCACCAAGAACAACGAAAACGTCTGCGAAGAAGGATAAAGAGTATGTAATATCTTTTCTTTTTCATATTTATTTCACTAGTATCAACAAGTGTTGTTTTTACTCATTACTGCTCATTCCTCTTATATAGTGTTTAAAATAAGAACAAATACTGTGGAGGAGGGATTTTTGGGCATGGCCTCAGGCTTTCCAGCAATCAACGCAAGAATATAATACATAATACTTTATTGTGACGACACAAGAAAACTGCCTTGTTTTTTTGCTTTAAAGTAGCAACCAAGTCTATCTCTGTTATTCGAGAAACCCTCATAACGAGACCTCCGATTTGGTGATTCTCAGCTAAAATTGAAAAGTTTACCAGGGTTTCAGTCCCACTTAAGCGGGCTTTTTTACTGAGGGGACATAAAAAAATGGTCCCACTTAGCGGAAGTCCCACTTATCCAGTGTCCCAGTTAAGCAGGGTTTTTTAACCTCAGCGAGTAAGGGAAATCCAAGGGGAGCAAGAAATTTGTCTCATACTGTATTTCTACTAGATGGGATATCTTCATTTGGAATTTTTTTGCCTAGTGGAAATCCACCTTTACTATAAGTCTTCCTTTTTTTTGGTATTTAGACCTGAAGATGATAAACGAATATTGGATAAAGGTATTTTTATTTTCATTAACTCTTCATTGGTATGGTGTGGACCCCCTGAATTTTTAAATTTTGCTGTGATAGTAACATAACAAAAATTATTATTCTGGAGGTTATTTTCTTACATATTTTAAAATTCTGCATTATACTTTTGTGACTTTTGCCCCTGAATGTTCTAATGCCTTCCCATGAATTCACAAATTTCCGGGGGTACCCCACCATTCTAACGAAGGGTTAGCGGTTTCTGATCATGCCAACAAACATTCTTAGATTATTCACTTTTCATATATAATTTCCTGCCATAGAAATTATTTTTTCTTTTCGTGTTAGATTACTCAGATGGAGATTTTAAGGAAACAATGAAATCAGATCCATGCTTCTCGATTTTATCAGATAAAGAAAAACAGGTATATTTGCATAAAAGGAGAGTTCTTCCGCAGCGAGCATAAACTTGTTCAAAGTCCGCAGTAAAAGCGTTAGAACAAGATTTTCAACGTTGTTCTAGCGTCTTTACTTCGGACTTTGAACACGTTCTTGCCCACTGGGTTATATGTTACATCTGCAAAAACTATTGCAGTGTCTCCATTTTGGTGACGTCATTTTGGTGACGTCATTATAAGGGTGTGGCAGGTACAACTATTTACATGTTCCATTTATTTAGTGATTATTGGATTTAACCTTTATGGTTTGACTAACATTTTGATTGTAAAATGATAACCATGCCCATGTAAAATAAAGAAATAATAATTAATTGTTGGCTGCTCAAAGTAGACACTTGTTTTATTAGGGACCATTTCGTTAGTTTGGTCAACGAACTTGCTATGGATTGGTTTCTTCGGTACAAAGAAACCAATCCATTGCAAGATCGTTGACTCTGTACTCTCCTCTGTAGGTTTTATTTTTGAGACGCTCCCTTGCGTTGAAATAACGCCACGCGACCATTGGGTATTTTCTATCCATTCAACATCTGCTTTACACTCTATTTTAGTTATGTTTCGCAATGCATTTACGATGTTCGAGATATTTAACAATGAAAGCTTATATACTCAACGTAAGAATTATATTCATTTCTAAATTAGTGTGTTTTAAAAAGCAGTTCTGTCAACGAGCTTGCAGTTGATTAAGTTCTCTTCAGTTCTCAAAAACCAATCAAATTATAATATCGTTTCATATAGTACAATAATTTTGAGGCAGGCAAAAACTTGTTCAAATTCGGCAGTAAAGGCTAGAAAGACGTCCTTCGACTTTGTTCCAGTGTCTTTACTGCTGACTTTGAACAAGTTTTTGTCCATTGAGAACCCCATTATAGTTCTTCATCCCTTAGGACTGTTCCTTTTAGCCAACCAACGCCCAACCGACATATATTCTATTTCTATTGCTACTATTTTGATTATTTTGCGAAATGACGTAATTCCCTGTTACGGTAACGATGCCGTTGCATTGTAAAGCTACGTTTACGCGTTACGATTATCGGGCCGATTTTGGTTCTTGAAAAATCCAATTTTTTAAAATGGTAGCCAAAATCGTCCTGATTAATCGCAGCGTGTAAACATAGCTTAAGGTGTAAATAAAGATATTGCACTTTGTAATGTTCCTCTATTTTGACATCGACAGAAGATTCACTTAATAGATCTATTCACAAATACATCAAAACGAGACGCTGGCTGCTCAAAGTAGAAACTTGTTTCACTGAAAGGAAGGTATTGCATTGCAACAAGTTTCTATTTTGAGCAGCCAGCGTCTCGTATGTATTCGTGAATAAAGAAGTTTAACTTATGTAATCAACACAGAAAAAAATATATAATCTGTTCATTTCTCTTATGCTATAGGAATACGCTGCTCGTCGTATGAATGCAACATTTAAATCCAAACCACCTCCGTATCTAACAAGTTCTCTACGGAGCTCATTACGTGAGTTCTTTCTTCAATGTGGATGGATGAATGACTAAAATATTCTGTAATACAACTTTTATAATTTTAACCATACATTTTATTTATTTTTAAAGAACTGTATATTTATCGAAACAAATCACAATTTATCATAAACACGTGGTCTTTTTTTAATGTTAAATCTTAACCAGAGTACTCGGTTCAAAGTGCGTTCATATGGATAAATTTCTTTCCGGCTAATCAGTACGCTAACAAATTACGTATGTTGGTTTATAGCTCGCGCTATAATAAGAAAAATCAACTGGAATGTTTTCTATCTATGTGACTATCTCTAGGTTACAGGGTGCAGTACAAACCATGTAAGGATCATCTCAAAATTTCGCTCCAAAACCAACTTCTTTGGTAGAAGACTAAAACTAAAATTGATAAAATTCAACGAAAACGAATCTGTGCAGAACTTAGTTAGGTCAACAAACTTGCAATAGATTGGTTTATAAATACTGTTGTCTGATAGATAACCTCGGGATAATTCAAACATTCCTTAACCATTTTTAATGTCTGTTAGACGCGAACTCCTGGGGGAGGGGGAAGAAGAAGAAAGAACGTTTGAAAGTCGCAACAATTTTTTTTTTAATTTCAAAACTTTCGCGAAGAAAAGTGCAACTGATAAAAATAAAATCTATGATGAAACCTATATCCGCTAATGACAAACAAGCCTCTAGAACCAATTCCCATATTTCATTGTGCTATTTTCCAACCTCGTTCCCAGGGCTTCTTGTCTTTTTGAACACAGAAGAAAAGGCAAGAAGCCCTGGGAACGAGGTTGGCTATTTTCATCCATTAATACATACCCTATTATCTTGGGTCATTATTGAAGCAAACACGAAGTTTTCTCTCTAACTTTTCCGCTCAGTACGGCAAGTAATTTCAACCAATGACAGGTCTCTTCTTTTGGCTTTCGCATCGAATCATCTAGTTGAAACAAACTTAACTTAGTTCTCACAAAAGACCTGTCTCATCTTCAATGGTTAATAATGTTGGGCGGCCAACACACACAAAAAAAAAAAATGATTAAAGTCTTTAAATCGTACTTTACAATAAAAAAATTTATAAAATGTAAAAAAATTGATTCTGTCCCGCGTTTTCATAAAAATTCTCTAAATCACGCTTTTTCATAAAAAAAAAATAAATAAAATATCTAAAAATGTAGAAATGTTGGTTTTGTCCCGCGTTTTCACAAGAAAATCTAAAAAGTCTCCAAAAGAAAAATGATTAAAGTCTTTAAATCGTACTTTACAATGAAGTTTTTAAATTATTTTCAACCGACTAAACTTTCCCGACTAAAGTTTAGAAATGCAACGAATTCTTGAATACGCTCCGCTCTAGCCTAGGAAGGCTGTTGTTCGAATTTAAGCGCAAAACGGAAAAATCCGGGAGCTTACGGCGGACTTGCGGTCGCTAGTCTAGTTCCGGTCATTTATTGTGAATTTCTTTCTCAGTTCTCAGAAAAAAAAATTTGTAGTCCTCAAATTTTCATATACAGAAAATTGAAACACCCAATAGACACGTGACGTTTTTTCAACGCAATGCAAACGTCAGAACGTCAAAACAACGCCTTTGTTACGTTAAAAAACGTCACGTGCCGGTAGTGAATGTGTACAGGTCTACAAACCTATGTGTTTTTATTTGTAGATTGAGAACTACATGATCTATGACCGAGGTAGCTACTTTTTTCCTTCTAATATGACGTCATCAAAATAATCACACTTGGTTAATAAATCTGATGACATATTTTGTTTCAACCTAAATATTATGATGAAGATTAATATATCCTGGGAACTAATACTAATTCTTAGTAACCACAAGTTAGATGTTTATTTTTCTGACAGAGAGTATTTATTCTATATCCTTACTTGTTATGATTTTCAACGATTTTGGCAATTGTACTTCGTTTGTTGACGTAACGATTTTTTCTTAGGTAAATATAAAAAATCTATAAATTAGTTTTTAAATTTCTTCTCATAAGCTAGTTGAACACATCAATTCGCCATGAAGTTATTGGTGGTTATAATTATTTGTGCACAGGTAAGAGAAAACATTTCTTCGAATCGTATTCAGCATTGTAATCTAAGTCAGTGGCCAAAACTTGTTCAAAGTCCGCAGCAGAGACGATAGAATGACGTCATTCGACGTTGTTCTAACGTCTTTATTGCTGACTTTGAAGTTTTTGCAAACTAAATTGTACCTCAGTGGTCGAAATAGGAGCAAATAATCACTGCGGAGAAGAGATTTTTAAGCGTAGCTTCAAGCTACAAACCCTGAAGCTATGCTAAAAAATCTTTTCTCCATAGAGGTTATTTACTCTTTTTTCGACACAGCTTCATATTGTCTAAAAATGCTAAACTTTCCTAAAACATTTAAAATTATTTTTGACGCGAAATGTAGCACATTTTCCGGATTTGAAACTATTTTTTCTGTAATTTCTCAGGCATTCAAGAGTCCTAGGTACTACGTTGCTAAGAACAATTAGCCACCAGTCACATCTTTCAGGCATAAAAAATGTTATATTCATCCAGGTCTCATGGTTTGTTAAATCATGGTTAAATATAAGATTCATGCTATCATTGAGTTAGGCAGCCTTTACATGGACCCCTAAACCAATCAAATGCAGGATCGTTTAGGGTGAAATTCGTTTAGGGTCCATGGTTCATGTAAAGGCTGCCTGAGTACATCTATAGATCGAACTTTGTCTTTACTGTAAACGTCAAGGAAACTGGGGATTAGTAATTTTATTTATTTCATTCATCATATTTTATATATTTTAGCTTATCGTTACATTTGGTCAGAAATGTTCTGATCAAGGAAAATGTACCAATCGATGTCTGTTCGGCTACCGTAAAGACATCCAAGGTTGTAGGACCTGCACCTGCTGCAGTCTAACATGCCCTATTTATTGTGCGTTGGGTCATCAAACTGTTCTGGATGGTGCTGGCTGTACAACATGCAAATGTATATCGAAACCAAAGTGTAAACTATCGGCATGCCTCTCAAATTGTCCAATGTTAGAGCAGAGAATACGCACATATGATTCTAATGGCTGTGCGGTGTGTACTTGCATCAAACGCGTTTGTCCGCTTCGAAAATGCCGTCCATGTACATTTGGTTACGAAAAAGATAAAGATGGCTGTCAATCATGTCGTTGTAAGACAAAGATAGTTGAAAGAAATTGTCCGCTTCGAAAATGCCGTCCATGTACATTTGGTTACAAAAAAGACAAAGATGGATGTCAATCATGTCGTTGTAAGACAAAGATAGTTGAAAGAAATTGTCCGCTTCGAAAATGCCGTCCGTGTAAATTCGGTTACAAAAAAGACAAAAGTGGCTGTCAATCATGTCGTTGTAAGAGAAATAACAATTGTCCGCTATTTAAATGCCGTCCGTGTAAATTCGGATACAAAACAGACAAAGACGGCTGCCAAACATGCCGTTGTAAAAGAAGGAATGATGTCGATGTCGATGAAGAGAACAATTGTCCGCTATTTAAATGCCGTCCATGTAAATTCGGATACAAAATAGACAAAGATGGCTGCCAAACATGCCGTTGTAAAAGATGGAATGATGTCGATTAGTAGAACAATTGTCCGCTATTTAAATACCGTCCGTGTAAATTCGGAAACAAAATAGACAAAGATGGCTGCCAAACATGCCGTTATACCTAAAAGAAGGCGATAAGGAGCATGTTATGATGCAAGAGAGAATTGTTGTTCGAGGCAAGAGTGAACCAGTGCAATCATAGTAGAGTTGAAATATCAAATCTATGATTTGACAGATTTATAACTTTTTAGTAAATTAGGTGACGTCGCTTTTAACTAATGTAATGACTTTCCGCCTTAATTAGTAATTTATGTTAAGGTGTATTTCCACTCACACTTTTATGATAGGAACGGAAAAGAAAGTAAAAAGTTAAAGTGAGTTCAACTTGTTCTAGCAAGGATATTAAAAAGAAACACTGTTTCTTTTTAATATCCTTGGTTCCAGAGACAGATCGGGAACATTTTCACAGTATTTAATTTGTTCAAACCATTTGTGTTCAGTTTTACACACGAGAATACATACTACCTTGTCCTCGTGAAGAAATTCAACATTCCACCATATCTCTTCTTACTTGTACAAGAATAATTGTCCTATTAACCCTATTTGGGTACATTGTCCCTCCTCTTTCAATAACTTTTGATAGAACCATGCTGTAGTGTTGATACTTTCTAGAAAGTTAGATCAACCTATAATTAAAAGTTTTTTTTGCATAATTATTTTTGTGGTGACGTCATCAAGAAAAAAGGTAGGGCAAAAATATTTTTTTTAGGTGAATTTTTTTTTTGTCTCCATAATTTGTTAGAATGTTTTTCAAGCAAAAATAAGAAGAAAAATTGTTTTTTTCCAAAAATATTTTTTACCACCTGTCAAAAAATTGGTTACTAAGGGTAAATTATCCTTAGTTACCAAAAATAAATTACTTTAAAATGATTCTAGATAAATTATAGAAAAAGTCCCAAAATCTCTAGAAATATAAGCAATTCATTCAAAAGTTATGAAACGAAGCCCAACCTCGATCCCAGCGCTTCTTCTCTCTTTTTAGAGATTTAGATTTAGACGTCAAGAGAGAAGAAGCCCTATGATTGAGGTTGAATAGAGTCATTACATTCGCTGTAAGCGACGTAATCTAACAGGTGACGTCACTTTCAACCAATGTAATGGTTTCGTTTAGAATTCGTGCGAACGAATTCGCCTTGTGGAGATCCTCTCTCAGAGAGCTGTCCGCTTTATATAAATTTGGGAAATGTGAAAATTTGAGAGCTGTAATAGAATTAAGATAATTTTCCTGGAACCATACAGGACACAGATTTCATATTCACATTCAGTCAAAAAAAATAATATTTAGCATTAAAGGTGAAGACCTTACTAAAAACAATTCTTGGAAGCAGTAATTAGTGCCTAGGACTTAATGCCGAAAATATTTTGAACAGACAATGCACCATTTCCCCAATCCCTTGAAGCAACCAAATTGGTTGGTCCACGAAACTCGAATATGGTTCTGGAGGCTTGAGAATTAAATAACAGCTGTGATGGAGTTTTATCAAAAATAACTCTTAGAATCAGTAATTAGAGAATAGTGGCGATTAATGTCGCAAAAGGTTTGAACAGAAAATACGCCATATTCCCAGTAATTTGAAGCAACCAAGTTGGTCCACAAAACTCGAATGTGGTTCCGGAGGGGTGGGAACTAAATAGCAACTGCGGTTAGTTTTCAAACCTCCAGAACCAGAATTATCATACATGGGTAATAATACCTCTATTCTGTTGTACACTTTAGAAGCTTCTCAGATTCAAGTATGGCCAAACAAAACCTCGTTCTCAAGGCTTCTTCTCTCTTGACAAACGTCAAAGAGAGAAGAAGCCCTGGGAACCATGTTGGGCCAAACATTAAGCATCACCTAAATATCACCCTAAGCATTAGTTACACTTAAGAATCTTTTCAAAATCAGGAACATAAGGCTATACGCCCACCAAACCAACTGAAAGTTAAACCTAAGCATATAAATATGGTTTACATATACACATTATACGTCAGTGTTTGAATTATACGTCTTTAGTAAGATGGCAAGGTTTCAAGTCAAATAAACAATTGGAACACCCTTATCAAGGTAAGATTATGTCAAGTCACTGTGGAGGAGAGTAGTGAAATTTCTTACCATGGCCTGAAGCAATGCTTAAAAATAACTTCTCCACAGTTGATATAAATTGCATAGACATACTATAAATTATATCTCATAATATAATAATATATAATATTACGGATTTCATACATCATTACACATCATAGCATTATATACCATATATCTATGTATAAGTATATATACTTTAACTTTAACTTGTGACATTTAACTATATTTACATAACATTTAATAAAAGGTGGTTTTCATCAACCTCGTTCCCAGGGCTTCTCTCCACGGAAGAGCTTCCGTGTTTCGAAAAGGCAAGAAGCCCTGGGAACGAGGTTGGGTTTTCATATGTTGTTAAAATTAAAAATAAAGATAATAAATACAACAATGCAAATTAATTTCATTATAAAATAATAAGATGTTTTTTACTTCTAATTTGCAATGGGAATAATTAAATGTAAGATCATTAACTGAATATCACATATCATAAAACACTTTTATAGTCCCTAAGTGCTTTCATTAGAAAACACTTAGGGACTATTATTTTATTATCAATGCAATGTTCACATTATATATTTATTTCAAAATTGAAAAAAGAAGCTTTCCAAAATCACAATGGAGACTTCAATTCTTGAAATTGTAAAACTTATTCTTATAAAAAATATCACTTGTCATCATGTGGTCAAAGTCTCATAGAAAAGTCCAAATGTAATTCTGGTCAAGTCAACAAAAATCATAAATTGAAAATTTTGGTGAATGTAAATAAAATGTTCGAATATTTTCTAAGTCTCCACTTTTGAAAAAATCCCTTTTTTTTGCCGATACTCGGTAAGTTGACGAAATTTAGCCAGCGGCCTCATAATATTGCGTAGAATGCCATAACCAAATTTCAGGACGGTACCACGCCTTTTCGGTCCATTGGCCCGAAAACTCGATTTGAACCCTTTTTGCCCAAAACTCGGGATCGAGTAGACGAAATCGGAAATTGTTTGGCAAGTCATTCTAGAATATCGCCACGAATGCTAGCCCTTCGGGAAATGCTAGCCCTTCGGGAACATGGTTTATTAAGAAAAGCGGCACGATGCCGCCGCCGACGCCGTAGCCGCAACGTGATAGCAATAGCCCATCCTTTGATTGGTGGGCTAAAAAAGCAGACTTCTGGATCTATGTAACTATGCATTTTGTGTGTATTTAATAGATTTTACTAAAATTATAATTACCATCATGTTAAGCACCACTTGAAGTTCAATCGCTGAAAAGTTTTAGCATCAAATTTACTGATTTACTAAAAAAATGTGTATTGTCTATTCAGACAAATCAATAGAAACCATCGAATCTTAATTTGTCTTGCATCAATATGTGCCTCATCAGCCTACCACAAATACTCGATTTAGTCCTCAATTACCTCCCCCCTGTCGAACTTGCTGAAGGTTATAAGATTTTCATGTTCAAAGTCAGCAAAATAACGTTAGAACATCGTTCTGTGAACGTTTTTCAAATGTTATTTTTCTGACTTTGAACAGGTTTTTACCGGTTGGGTATAAGTGTAATTTTGTTGCATTTTGCACATTTGTCATTAACTTGTTTATTGACTATATCATCAATTTTAATATTTATAAAAAAGCATAAAAGCTCCATGTTGATCCAAGTACAGAAGGCGAAGTTGATCAAAAATGTTTTATATATTTCCCTATTATTAGTTATGTTTACACGCTACGATTGCGGAAAGAGTTCAGATTATTTCAGCCGATTTTCAAGATGGTAAACAAAATAAGCCCGATTAACCGATTTTCAAGATGGTAAACAAAATAAGCCCGATTAATCGTAGCGTGCAAACGTAGCTTGAGGATATTATTTCAGGAATATTGTACTGTATTTAAAGGAAGGGCGCTTCTTAAAAAAAAAGGTAAACATCAAAAGTTTTGAGGAAGTTAGATGACCCACAAAAAATTACGAGGAACGCTTAATGTGTGGCATTTACCTGGAAAAGATTTGGGTATCCTGCTCTGCACTGATACATGTCTTTGAATTAGTGACGTCAGTACGTGGGTTTTTCTTTTTTAGAAAAACATTTTTTCTTCCCGTATCTTGGCAACTTTTCATTTTAATTCATTTCTAAATAAGTTTCTACGATAATAATTATTATCTTATCGCGATACAAATCTGTATAAAGTTTTACTCTTTTCACTTGTTTTTCATCTCACAACGAAAATAGAAAGATTGAAGAACACAACGATGAATGCTTCTTCATGTATATATATTCTTCGTGACCTTAGTTTAAATTATGGCTTCTCAACAGAACTATCCACATTACTATTACCAGAACTTTGTATGACTATAAAAGAAGACATAAACGCAACAAACTACGAAGTAATCTTCCATGCCACGTGTTGTCAACAAGAGTCAGTTCTATCAAAACATGTTCATACCAACCAACAAATTATACAATACATATGTACGTATTTACATCGAGTTAATATAACCATGGATCCAGAAGAAATAGTATTTCGACATAAAAACTGTTTTGCACCAGCGCATGCACAAGACAGTTTATATACATCCCTTGTTCTATTTCTGCTTGTTTCAGTATTGTCACCAATTGGTTTCTTAGCAAATGTGATCATGTTTTTCCTAAAAAGTAAACACGTTCAATGTCCGATGAGATATCTACTCAGCAATCTTGCAATCGCTGATATACTCACAATTATTCATATGATTGCATACCTGGCTTATTTTAAATGTAGTGAAAATCTTCCTCGTGGAACGATTGGTTACTTGTTCTCCTCCTTTGATATATTTGTTGGATCAGCTACACTCTTCCATATTGCTGCTATATCAATGGAAAGAGCTTTCGCTGTACAAAACCCAATCAAACATACAATAACATTGACCAGTAGAAAATCGATGAAAGCAATTGGATCCATGTGGATGTTATCTGCATTACTCTTTGTGCTTGCTGTTACTCGAATATGGATCGAGTCCGTATTTTATGGTAACGTTATATTCTTTGTTATCATAACAATTTCATTTGCTATACCATGCATTATAGTAATCGTGTCATATTCATTTATCACCGTTGTGGCTTTTGATAATTCGAACAAACACAAAAGATGGCAGACAAATTGCGCTCGGTACCTTGAAATTCGTCATGCCATGAAAGTGAGTACGCTAGTCATACCATTTATTTGTGGATGGGGATATTTTACATTCATGAACGTTTCTGAAGTTGTGAACAATAAAAGCTTTCGTGGGTTAAAGGAATGGTTCATAGTGACGCTACCATTTATAATCTCGTGTTTGAATCCAGTGATCTACATGATTTGCACAAAAATGTTACGTAAAGCAATCTGGATGTGGGTGAAGAAACAATTATATAGATGTCGCGGCGATAACTTTCAAATGGCATATTTACCAACATTGAATATTACAAAGAATAGTCGAAGAAGTTACGATTTGAACCTTTCACTAATAGAAGATGATTATACAAGAAACGCCCAAGCTTATTGAAGATCGACCACAAAACATCCCAGTGGGGCAAAAACTTGTTCAAAATCAGCAGTAAAGACGCTAGAACAACGTTGAAAACGTTGTTCCAGCATCTTTACTGCGGACAATTTTCTTTAGAAATGTTATTTTTGATGAGTTAATCTAAATTTAGCTTGTTTATTCAACTTACTAAAACAGGAGTTGCTGGTAGATAATTTGCCGGCACGTGACGTCATTGCAACGTGAAAAGGCGTCATTTTGACGTTGCGCGTCCAGTGGGACAAAATGAGAAGAATTTCACATACCGTAAATGCAACTAAGACCCCAGTTCGGAACACTCCCTATTGGATACATGACGAGCCGTTGTACGTACGACTAGACGTCCAAATGACGTCTTTTATTGCAAAAAAAACTATACCCAGTGGACAAAAACCTGTTCAAAGCCTATCGTTGAAAATTTTCTAGCATCTTCACTGCAGAAGTTGAACAGGTTTTTGTTAGCCTGATCTACAGACGAAGATTGATTCTCTCTCTAAGTCTGTTTACTTCTGTAGTTAATGTAATACACTGACATCAGAATTTATTAACACGAAATGCATTAATGTATGATATTTTATGCATAATATTGACTGATTTATTTAAAATATGCTTGATTCCACTCTTCATTGCGACATAATAATTAATAATGGTACAAGCTAATAATTAATAATGGTACCAAAGCTACCATTAAAAAGAGATAATTATTTTTCTATTGCATAAATTACCATCTATTAACGCGTTTTGTGTTAATGAATTCTGACGTCAATGCATTACATTAACTGCAAAGAGGAGGTTTTTGTCCACTGGGTACAACTGATTAGAAGTATATAGCTAACAAATACCTTGCCTTCAAAGAAATGTTGGACATCACCTGGGGAGGAGGGTTTTTTAATACAGAAAAAGCACTCTTCCACAGGTGATGACCGGCTGTTATTTTGAGGCTTGACTTGACGATATTAATTTACAGATGAGTGCGAGCCGATCAAATATAGGCTAGTATAGATGACACTCTTCTACGTATATACTCTTAGAAATAAGATCAAATATTACTGTGGAGGAGGGATTTTTGAGAAATGTTTCATGCTATGCCGCTATATCGGTTTATTTCCACCCTTTTGAACCTAACAATATCCGTAGATATGCTTTTTTTCCCAAAAAATGAACCTCGATATAATTTTCACGCATGTGTGTGGTCTTTTGCTAAGAAATCAAACTTATCTTTTTCCTATCACACTTTGATCTTTTACTTAGATTGTGTAAAGGAAAATAAGAGTATAAGCGGAGAAGAGTCCTGATTAAATATCTTGAAAATGATTGAGGGCAACACCCTCTTACAAGTTGTTAGTGTGTTTAACACTTGCTGAGTTCGAAATAAGTGCAAAATAATCACTGTGGAGAGATATTTTAGCATAGCTTCAGGCTTTGTAGCCCAAAGTTATGCTCAAAAATCACTCCTCCGCAGTGATTATTTGTTCTTATTTCGATCACTATAGTATTTGCAATGGGATCGATTAAATGAACGATGTTATCAAATTCTTGTTTCTTTAATTTTATTTTCAACATTTTAATTTTAAGATATAATCTCACTGATGAAAAAAATAAGAAAATGATAAAATAATGAAGCATTTTAAAATTTCCAACAAACGAAACTTTTTGGTAAATTCAAAGAAACTAAGGGATTATCTCAAAAATAAAATCTATTGAGGAGAGTACTGAGTTAATGATCTTGCAATGGATTGGTTTCTTCGAGACGAATCCATTGCAAGCTCATTGACCTAACACACCTCTGCACAAATTCATTTTTGTTAAATTTTGTTAATTTAGTTGATTTATCCTTAACATTGGTTTTCGAGCGAAATTTTGAGATGGTCCCTGAGGCTTATGGCTTAGGCAAACCATCACAACACGTCAGTGCAACATGAGCTAACATTGTCGGTTAAAAATAATGTTGCGATGGTTTGTCCACCAGATTATGTCATGTGGTATTACGTTGTATCGCGTTGGATTGTGTCGTGTCATGTTGGTTCACAGACGCAACACTTTTGGTTCGAATAAAAAATGTTGCATCTTTGAGCCAACACGACACCAACATTTTCTATTGTTGCAATGTTGTGCATTGCGTTGCGCTGTGTTGCAATTGTTGGTTCGCTTGATGCAACAAATTTATCGAGTTGAGTTAAATATCGTTCTGTAAAATATTAATTTTTTGGCAGATGTTGAGAGAGATAGACAAACAAAAACAACATTTAATGCAACAAATAAAAAAAAAAGTTGGTTCATGTTGCCCTAACATGTTGCAATGTTTTGCTTCAGCCTTAAATTTCACCAAATTCAACAAAAATGAAACTGCACAGAATCCCATCGGCACACGACGCCGTAACAACGTTAAAACGACGTCGTTTTGACGTTATTACGACGTCGCGTGTCCACTGGGAATAATGTTATATCAACGAGCTTGCAAATGGATTGGTTTCTTTGGTACGAAGGAGGGGTACGTTGAAGTAACCAATCCATTATCTTTCAGATGCGATCCCCAACATATATAGCAAGTAACAAATCAATCATCTTCAAATAATCAGCATTTACTGACACACATGAGAGAACTCCATACACATCAAGCTGCGCCTGCACTGCTTACAATTTAACTCTACACACAAGACGCTACGCCTCTATCTCCTGTAGTTGATCATCCAGTAAAACTATTCCATCTTGAAGCACGGGTACAATATAATTTTCAATTTTAAGTAAATATATGCTTTTATCAAGAAAACTTCGTCTATCAACATCCTCGTGTTCAGGTTCCCAATGAAAGAGAATATCACCTATCATGTTCTTCATGGGGTACCATCCATTCCATGCTGGCATACTTGCTCTCTCACGCAGCCATGCTATATTTGTCCATTGTAATTCAGAATACAGTCTGTGATCTAACAACGCGCCTGTAACGCGGGTAATGTCTTTTAAACGCGCTTTACCTTCGCTAGGAAAGTATGGAAAATTTGTTGCTTCGCTTTGACTAGATGAAGATGTACTACTATTGTTTGAAGAAGATGGAATGGATGAATAACTACCAGTACGAAGTGGAAGTAAACCTTTGGGTGGAACAGCAACTAACAAAAAATAAATTAAGTTATCCCAGTGGGCAAAAACTTGTTCAAAGTCCGCAGTAATTACGTCTTTACTGCGGACTTTGAACAAGTTTTTGCTCACAAGGAATTTTAGTTAACAAAAGAAACCAATCAAATTCGGTATAATGAGCTGATAGAATAGTGATTAAAATAAGAGCCAATAATCACTGTGGTGGAAGAAGAATTTTCGAGCATAGCTCCAGGCTTTGTTTCTTGAATCTATGCTCAAAATCATTCCCCCACAGTGATTATTTGTTGACCACTGACCGCCGTATAACCCCGAATACAGACTTTATTGTCATACACGGTTAGTATATGTGCGGGACTGTATCCGACTGTTTTCTTTTGTGGGTATTTTATCCCTGTGTATGTGTGAAACCTAGGTGAAACGAACGTGCAAACATACTTTATCCCGCACATAAAGACATGCCGTTACAAGCAGATTTTTCTAAATTTGAAAATTTAGCCATTGGAAAAGTTGTTAGTATATAAGGACATTTTAACTTTAAAATAGATCTTTATACGGCAAAGAAACAATTTCGGGAGTACAGAGAACTAAAAATTTAGAGTGAAATCAGGTTCAAAGTTCATAATATTATTAGTTAAATAAAAGGGAACACTGTACAAGCTTAAACAAAATCAAATACACTCTATGTCCACTGTCTGATCCATTGTTGGTGTTGTCATTTATCCTTGGCCGTATCTTCGATTTCGTCATTATCATTTACATTTTCCATCTCTGGATCGTCAACTATTCCTTCATATTCCCTCTCTAGCTCTAGTCTGCATATAAGAGCATGCCCTTATATCCGAAAATAAGAGCATGCTTTCATATGTGCGGGAATAAGGTACTAAAATAGCGGGCGATACACACGCGGAGAAGATAGTGATCGAATTTGCAAGAAACCAATCAATTGACACTCTTACGCACAGATAAAATACAAGAATTATTTTTTGTTTCTTACCTTTTCCACTTCTAGAGGAATTTTGCTTAGGAGCTTGTGATTGGTCAGTCGATACATATGACATTTCAATTTCTACTTCTCTGTTTTGGCTATTTGCGCATAAACCAGCATATTGATTGACAATTGAACGATAACAACGAGAAAAGAAACTTCGAATTGCTATGATAAAGAAATTCAAACCAGAAGTTATGTTATAATTTTGAATACAATGAACAGCGTTCCTTGATTCATGATATTGACTCATTTTTTTCCCACTGGGCGCACGACGCCGGATGCCAAAACAACGTCAAAAACGACGTCGATTCGAGATTCTTCCGATGCCGTGTGCTGGCAGGGTTCTTTCTTCACAGTTTTTATTAGAATCTACTGAACCCTATTACCCTCTTAGTTACTACCCAGCCGGCCAAAACATGTTTAAAGTCAGCAAAATAACGTTCTTTGAACGTTGGTCTAACGTTACTTTGCTGACTTTAAACAGGTTTTTGCCGGCTGAGTACCAGCTAGCACGCTATTTTAATTATCTTGAAACTTGTACGTTATGTACTATATTCCAGTCTATTTTGCAATGATCCAGGAGAAACATTTTAGCTCTTCCGTGTTCGAAAAGGCAAGAAGCCCTGGGAACGAGGTTGCCAAAATTGGCTTTGGAGCGAGATTTTGAGATGGTCCTTTAACGACTTTGTAGAATTCAATTCAATTTCTAAGGCTACATTCATGCTCTCCTCAACTGTGATCGTACTTATTTCGACGAATGAATTGTAAAATGATTGTCTCAGTACTCTTCTCCGCTTGTATTGTTTTTAGCATGACGCAGGGGTTAAAATAACTGCTAGTCATCACTGTGGAGGGGAGTTATTTTAGAATATTTTCAGCCAATTTGGCTAAAAGTATTCTGAAAAATCTCTTCCCCACAGTGATGACCGGCAGTTACTTTAATAATCATAATAATAAGTGGTCGAAATAAGACTAAATAATCACTGTAGAGGAATGATTATTGAGCATAGCTCCAGGCTACAAACTCTAAAGCCATGCTCAAAACGACCTCCTCTGCAGTGATTATTTAGTCTTATTTTGATCAGTGACTTACTTTTCCCATTAATACTACCCAAAGATATGCCGCTATAAAAGGGATTACTCTCTGTATACGACGTGGTTAGAGGTGAAACATATATTGGATAACCAATAGGCTGATCACATGATGAATTGATCATATTACGTAATGCTTGCTTTGCATTCTGGATGGAACCTCGTTCTGGATTACGATTGCGCAAAAATATCAATTCTTGTAATTGGCCTGCCCATAGTCCACGAACGCATTCTTTATTGACCTGTGGTAGAAGAAATGAGATAAAGTTTTGAGAAAGATGGCAACCCAGCCGGCAAAAACATGTTCAAAGTCAGAAAAATAACGTTAGAACAACGTTCTGTGAACGTTGTTCTAACGTTA
>JAULBZ010000961.1:0-25194 GCA_032360805.1 Neoturris breviconis | reverse complement strand
GTTTGTTTATAATAACGGCGCCGCCGTGGTATAAAAGAAAATTAAAACGCAATGAATTGAACATCTGTTCAGAGAAATCTCGATTGATTAGGTTATAAGATAATAAAAAAATCTTAAAAGATTATCCGTGTCTTAATCTGTTAGGTTCTTTCCAAAAATCAGCGCGCGTGCAAACAAAATATGGCTACCAGAAAATGAGAACGGCTTAGATTCTGTACGAAAAGTGGACTACTTTTTATTCACAGAAATTGATTTAGAGGCTGTTTCCGAGAGTCTAGACTGAAAAACTTTCTTCGTCGCCCAACCATGGTGGGCGACAAGGTTTTAGTCATCCATATACATGATCGCCACGAATTTATTTTAAGTGTTTTTTAAATTGCACACCATCGAACGCCTAGAACCTCCAACGCGTGCGAATCATCACAAATGCACCTAAATACTCATGGCAAAGCCTGCTTTTGGTATAAATAGAGCGTAAACAAATTAACACATTACTATCTTTTATGGATAAATGTAAATACCTAGCTCATCACTTATAAGTTACGTCAATGACTTAACCAAATGTGGAAGAGTGTGGTCATAACATCATTATTCAGCATAGCTTCGGTCTATAAATCACTTTCTCACAGCAATTATTTTGGTTTTATTCCAAGTACTGCATTTTAACACATAAAATTTTTGACATGATAAATGGTAGTCAAAATGAGAGTAAATAATCACTGTAGAGGAGAGATTTTTGAGCATAGCTTGTGGCTTTGTAGCTGGGGCTATTCTTAAAAATCACTCTTCCACAGTGATTATTTACTCTCATTTCAAACAGTGATATTGAAAATTACTTACTTTACTTCTTAGTGTTTTATGTAATGATTTAGCTACTGTTTCAAGGACCTGCATAGATGTAACAAGATTTTTCATTTCTTCTAATTCGACTGCTGATTCCTCTTTAGAGTGATGATGAGCAGAAAGACGCTCATTCAATGCTACAATCAAACACAAAAGAAATCATTGCAGAGGAGTCCTAATGATTATCACCAAAACAATGGTATGAATGATAATGTGATTCTGGATGGAATATATCAGTGACTAACCTGCATCAGAAACTTTGTCTTTTAGGACTGTGTACATAGTTTCCCACAGCGATGGTAGATTAACTGGCAGTTTATCAGCCATTAATTCAACACATGTTGATAGCACTACTTCAGCTCCTTGGCGTTGAATTTGCTGTGACTTCTAGAAAAGTTAAAAAAATGATACTGTGGCTATTAACAACTCAGCGGTCGAAAAGAGTAAATAATCACTGCAGAGTAGTGATTTTTGAACATAGCTACAAAGCCTGAAGCTATGCTCAAGAATCCCTCTTATGTCATATTCATTTCTGCAGGTATTGATTAATCACATACCTCTTCACTGGTATCATTAGTACTACCATCTTTAATATTCTGATTTGAATTATTTCGGGATAACCTTGCTTTTTTTGACTGGACATTCTTTAGTGCTTTCTACAAATTAATTCAATACTACACAAAATAAATAAATACACACAAGCCTCAAAATAACTGTCGTACAACACCTGTGGAGGAGTGTTGTTTTCTGGTACACTTTTCAGTTTCAAATCTGCAATCTGTACTCAAAAAAACACTCCTCCACAGGTGATGTATGTATGATGATGTATTGTTAAACTCGTTAAATCTAGGCGAATCAAGGATTTTCCTTTAGTAACACAAACACCTTCCTGTGTACTCAATAAGTTGTAAGATATATGCCCAGGGACATAAAGAAAGGCCCCATTTTGAATTCAGGCTAATTGAAAGCACGTTATATTGTTCAAGAAAAAAAAGATTTTATGTATTTCATTGGTTTCAAGCGGTACTTATTTATAAATTACGTAATATAAATGAAAATTATATATATACCTGTTGTTTCCTATGTAACGTTAAAATTCCATGTGTGGTACTGCAAGTATTATTCTGGTTCATTGAGGTTGATGTACCAGTTCCAGTAGATGTAGAAGTGTCACTATTACCTTTCAAGTCATCAAATTGAATAGGAGGCGTTTGGTTACAGTCATTACAAACAAATGAACATAGATTTTTTATAATCTTGCCATTAGGACATGGTGTACGACTCACACATAACATCAGAAGTTGGGCTAACGCCACTGCTGTTCGTTTCTACAAAAAAAAAGGAAAAAAAATACATATTATACATATTATTTCTTTTAAATGACAAAATACCAAAATCAGGAAAAACTGGTTATCAAAACTTTTAGAAATCTTCCTTTCAAGAATTATATTATAATAATGTGTTGCACACATTAGAAGAAGAGTAGAATTTACCACTAGATTGTGATCAAAACAAAGGAAATATACCTTTACAGAAATACAAGTCTCTCGGTGATAAATAACTTAATTATTTCTCTCTTAAAAATTAATGGTAACTCGTTGTTGGATATCGTTTATTACATATGTAAAGAGTCTTATTCAGAGAAGAAAAGAAGGTAGAGAAACACCTTAGGTAATGGTACTCATAACAACATTAGGCTAGATTATTCAAAGTGAATGTGTTGGAAATTTGTAATCATAAAAATTATTGTGGTGAAATGGTGAACAATCTTGAAACTGATCGGCTTCCTCATAAAGAAGCAGCCAATTAACTTCAAGATCAAAACAAAGCACGTACCTGTATTAAGATATTTTCTTCTTTCTTCACTGAATCCATTATAGGGCGGATCACTGGATTTAGTTTTGGAGTAAGTTTCTGTAAGGCTATTAATGCACCAGCCATGCTGGATTGAACACTAGAAAATAATAATAATATATTTTTACATCCACAACAGTATTCAAAATAAGAGTAATCACTGTGGAAGAGTGATGTTTGAGCACGGGCTTTGTAGCCTGAAGAGCTATGCTCAAAAATCACTCCTCCACAGTGATTATTTGCTCTTAGTTCACACTCACAAAACATTTTTCTAGGTCTGAAACACTTATAAACAATGATGTCCTAAATATCTTATACCAAGTCTTAAAACTATTGTCAGACGTCATCTATGGAGGAGTGATATGAGCATAGTTTTCAGCTGTGCACCTGAAAAACTGTACTCAAAAACACTCATGTATAATATGATTAGAAGTAACAGGCAGAATGATAAATCAAAGGAACAGAATTGAAAGCAGTCTGCCAAACCGAGTGAAAGTTAAACCTACCACATAAATTATGCTTTCAGTACCACATTATACACCATAGTATAATGTATGTTAACGGAAATAAGCTATATGCTTCTAATGTTTTAAAGAAATCGTGTCTTTTTAAATTAAGTAAGTAAGTAAGATCACAATTCAAAAATTTCCAGGACATCTGCCAGATATCCAGGAATTTAATCCTTTTTGTTAATTCCAGGACAAATCAAAAAAGAAAAAAATGCCAAAAAATTTCCAGGACTTCCTGGACAAGTGGACACCCTGCTACATGTATACAGGCACTACATGTATACAATGCATGAATATAATGCTTACTGTATATAGGCTATACATATCTATAACTATCTATGTATTTTATTTACAAAAGTTAACACATACAATATAATGTAATGCATCTGTTGTTAACTTTTACAATAAAGAAATACTAGACAATTGATAGAACAATGCAACAGAAGAATACATTTTCTTAAGTAATTTCCTTCCTTTATTATTATAATGACTTGTATTTATTTCCCATCAAAACGGAGACTTTAATTCTCAAAATTCTAAAACATTTTTTAAAAAATATATCTCTTATCATTGATTTATTTATTCAAAAATGAGGAAGCTTCCCCAAAATACAAAATGGATACCAAAACAAATTCTGGTTAAACTCTCATAGCTAAAAATGTTTTCTAAGTCCAAATGGGACTGTAGTCAAAGTCTCATGACAATTCTTAACCGTTGGTATAACATTTAGATTAATGTGGTTAAAACCTCATAGAATTCAAATAGTAGAAAATTTTCTAAGCCTGCAATTTTGAAAAAAATTATTTTTCGCAAATACTCGGTCTCAAGTTAGCAAAATCTAAAAAAATTGGCAAACGATCTCGTAATATTGCCTACAATCCCTTACATAAATATCTGAGCCAAGGTGAAATTTGTGCAAAAATTCGGAATTTCAACTTAGGCAAAAAGACTTAAATTTTGATTAGCAAGAGCAACTGCACGGAAACTCACATTCGTACCTAGAGCCTGGGCACTAGGCTGCTAGAAGCAATAAAAAAAATTGAGTTTGCAAAAAGGCCTAAAATCCTAAGCCGTGAGTCTACTCGATAAATCTCTAGGGACTTCTAGTGGTCATTTTCAGCATTTACGTTTTACTTGTGGTGTATAATGCGTGCCAAAATTCGAAAATGTCTCATAATTTATGTGAGGGGTTATAGAATGCGGATGCCAAATTTTAGGATAGTGCCATGCCTTATCAATTCATTGGCCTGGAATCACATTTGGACTATTTCTGCCTGATTTCTATTTCTGTCTGCCTATTTCTGTCTGAGAAAAAATAGTTTTCTTGAGTTTTTGACCCAAATTTCAACATTTTGTAAATGACAAATTCTCATCATTACGAAGATCGATTTTTTTAAAAGAAAATAACCAAAATATCTAGATGTTTGGCCCAAAACGATAGAAGAACAACCCAAAATTCTCGGAAAAAATTAACTATTTCTTCTGGACAGCCCCCAGATTTCAGGAAGACAATCCCTTACATTATTTGACAATCCAGACAATCCCTTACATTATTTGAGACAAGGTGAAATTTGTGCAAAAATTTGAATTTTTAACTTGGGCAAAAAGATTTAAATTTTGATTATCAAGACGAATTGCCCGGAAATTCACATTTGTACCAAAAGCATGGGTACCAGGCTGCTAAAAGCAACAAAATTTGTCAAGTTTGCAAAAAGTCCTAAGATCCTAAGCTCTAAGCCTTAAGTCTACTCGATAAATCTCTAGGGACTTCTAGTGGTCATTTTCAGCATTTACGTTATGTGAGGGGTTATAGAATGCCGATGCCAAATTTCAGGATAGCGCCATGCCTTTTCAATTCATTGGCCTGGAATCACATTTGGACTATTTCTGCCTAAAACCTGGACCTGAATGAACTAAATGGATCTTTTTGGCGAGTCCTTCCAAAATATTGTCACAAAATGATGGTAGTAATCTACCCAATCCTTATTTGGCAGGCTAAAAAAGAGAAAAAACAATTAAGAAAAAACATATTTGTCAGTCAATATTTATCATTGTTTACTTATTTATCTAAAATTAGTTACCGAGTATGTAATTTTAGAAATTCTGATTGCATGTTGCCAATAGTAACAAGAAGAGATCTCTGTTTTGATTCCGCAATTTTCAAATCTTTTGCTGGCAATTTTGGTGCACATTCATTATACTTTGTGCCAGCTATAACAGCTGCAGTATCGAGATTGAATGATCCAGCGGAAAATGAACAGGAAATATCCATATTATGTTCCATAAAGCAGTAAATTAAGGCTTGTGTATCATATTGTAAGCGTTGATGCAAATACAGTATTTCTTCATATATGATTTGACTTGACAAAACTTGTTGCATTTTCTGAATTATGATCTCTGGACAATAAACTTCCTAAATCAAGATAGAAATCTCTGTTACCTTTGGAACGATGGCAAATTCAAAGTGACAACCAGTGTGTGAAACAAAAGTATAATCAATGGGAGAAAGTGTTGATTATTTTAGTCTTATTTCCGGGCTGATCCTCAAATCATGTTAGTCCTGCAGTAGTCAAAATAAGGGTGAATAATCACTGTGGAGAAAGGATTTTTGAGCATAGCTTCAGGCTACAAAACAGCGATTTGCTAGCAATCCTGGCATTTTCTTCTATTAAATATCTTACAGTCTTTCTTTCACTTGTGCTTGAAATGCAAATCACTGATGACAATGATTCTCGATTTTCGAGCATAGCTTCAGGATACAAAGACTTTCATATTGTTTCTTGACCACCAATTTTAGACTGTTGGCTCAATCAGTGATCTCCTTTAACACCAAAGAATTTAGATCGCAAATAAGAGCAAACCTTGATTGCCAGGCTTTTCAAAGCAAAGACTTAACTGCAAAAAATAAGATAGGCACCAGATCAGATACAATTCAATTTTGTTCCAAATCTTTAATGTAGAAAAGGTATGACTGTGGTAGCAAAAATTACAATCAGCAGGCCTCTAAATTCTCGACCGCATTCCCCTGTGGAGGAGCATCTTTGGAGGCTTATTTGCACCAGGCTGCAAATTTGTCTCCAAAGATGCTCCTCCACAAGGGAATACCAACGTGAATTTAGAGGCCTGAACCAGTGATTGAAATAAGAGTATATAATCACTGTAGAGCAGGGATCATTGAACTTCTGCTTTACAGTAATTATTTGCCATTATTTCAAGCACTGTGCAATTATACTAACTTTACTATGTTTAGCCCACTCGTGTATAATAAAAGCTCCAGTCATTTGTTGTGTAGCAGACGATGAAGAAACTAAAGTATCGACAGCATTCAATAAATAAATCAATGCTTGACCTCCTTGTGGTTGACTTGGTACATGAACTGGAAGCTGATTTACTGATAACGTGTGAAACAAGTATCCAAATGCTCTAATAAATGAAAGACATCACTTATCTTTGAAAACAGTAACGACAGTCTGAGAGTATATGCCGGAAAAAAAACCTATGTGACCAAATTATCTGAAAATAATCATAAAAGAAATCATTCACCATTATGAGTACTAATAATAAATACAAATAAATTCTCCATTTTAGTAAATGGAAAGTGAATAAGATAATTTCGTTTATATCCATCATCCAGTGGCTCATAGTTTTAATAAATCACAGAGCCCAAAATAAGCAGAAATTTGAGCATAGCTTTGTAGCCCGAAGTTACATTAAGGCCAAAAACTTTGTACTACTTTAATTTCAACCAAAAATTAGTCTGAAATTATTAATGAACAAAATGTTCAGTAGTCTGAAATTTGGAGCGACTGAAATCTTTAAAACACTAAAAAATCTTATTTAAATAGACAATGGGTGCATAATTAAAACTAATTATAATTAATTATTATTGCCATTATGAAAATGCGCAAGGTTTATGGCTATATAGGCTTTTATAGTTTGTACCCAACATCAGAACAGAACAAATTAATTAATCTCCAACTTCTCAAGCTCATTTTGTGCATCTTCTCCATGTGAAGGTTTATATAGAAAAATGTATAACAGAAAAATTAAAACAAATAAAAAAGATTTTAAATATTTTTTAATGGTGAAAGATTGTATATTTGCCTAGCAAATAAATTCTGACACTCAAAAGTCTAAAACACACATTGCTAGATGGCTATAAATGCTTTTAATAATTTGTACCCACCATGAGCTGAAATCAAATTCATTTAAACTAAACTTAAATTCCCAAGCTCCAAATCTAAATGTAATTCTGGTCAAATACTTATAAACTGAAAAAAATTCAAAACGTTTCTAGGTAAACAAATATCATGAGAATATCACAAGAAAATAATTTTCATGAATGTGGGCAAAGTCTCATAGAAAAAATATTTCAAAAAAAATTTAAGTTTGTCGACTTTTTTTTATATCCATAGCACAAAATTACAATTCTAAAATACAAGACTCTTCATACCTTCATACCCGATGTAGATAGACCTACTAGTAAGGTATTGCACATAAAGCATAAAGAAAAATAAACATATATATATATATTGCCAACTCAGTTTTCTTTGAGAGTCCCTTACCTTGCTCCAGCGACTCGTGCTTTCATAATAGATTCATCTTTCATACCAGAATCAACAATTAAATCAACAGAAGAAATATAGTATGACTGGCCAGCTTGTTCATCGGAGCGTCCCTAACAAGTCAGAATGCGTGATTAAAATTAATTCTCTTAATGAATAATAGCTAGAGAACTATTACTTTTTTACAAATTTGCTCTATTCTTCTCTTTGCAATATCACCATTTAGTTTTAAACTAATAGAACTTCATCATGATAATATAAATGCAAGTATATGGAGCTGATAATTCCACTTCTACGCGATAATTTTTGATAAGAAGTTACACCCAGCGGACAAAACTTGTTTAACGTCAGCAGTAAAGACGCTAGAACAACGTTGAAGAAGTGAAATTTGGACAAAAATTCAGAATTTCAACTGAGACACAATGCTTTAAATTTTGATTAGCAAGACGCAGCACAGAAATTTGAATTTGCTCTAAGAGCAAGTCTTCTCGATAAATCTCTGAGATAAATTTCTTGGTTATTCCTAGGCGTCATTAATTGGTTATGATTAACTTGTGGTTTGTACTTTACGTCAAGATTCGTAAAATGTCTCAAAGATTACGCACATGTCTTAACTGTGAGTAAGTTTTTGCCCATTGGGCAGTAAAATCTCATAAAAAATCATATCACACAGAACTCCACATACCTGAGTTCAACGTGTTAGTTGCAGTAAAAACATTTCAACATAGGAAATATTAATTAGTTAACATTTAAAACCAATTGAGTATTTGCACAGAAGTCTGAAGCTATACTGAAAACTTACTCCTCCACAGTGATAACCTTCTCCTATATAGAGCACTTAGTATCTGAGAAGAGACAGCATTGTCATGCTTAACTGGTTTCTCTGTAATACAGATATTAATCAAGAGCACAAGCCTCAAAATAACTGTTGGACATCAAAACTAAAAATTGCACTAAAAATATGCTTCTCCACAAGAATATCAACAGTGTTTGCTTCATGATGCAGTAATGGTGGTTACATAACTGTTGCATCTGTATCTGCCTTGTGTCTGTGTTGTTAGTGTAAACCAAGCTTAAGCGTAAAGACAAACTACCTTAGTTTCAGGCTTTGTTGGACCAGCTACTCCCTCATATGATAATAATGATGCATCAATAGGAATGTTTGCAGGGTGAACAAATAAACGGAACCATGTTGGAGAATGATAATAAATACATTGCTCAAGTAGATGTAACGGTGCACATTGGACCGTTTGAATCCAAACCTTTAACAAATGCAAACAAAACCTAATTAATAGTATGCACACATGACAATAATAAACTCTGACACAAATAAATTGAAACATAATACCCACAAAATGTCTTAAGAGTAATGTTACATATTACACACAAATCCATGTAAAAAAGGAAAAAGCCTTGCTCCAGTATCAATAAAATTCTTATAAGTAAGTCATAAGAAAGAGATTAAACACAAAACATTTTCTTGCATGCAAAAAGAAGAGTATTTTCAAAGAGCATTAGTCGAATTGTGATATCGTATTTCCATCAACTTTCCAAAATTGATCAAAATGATTCAGGGAACTTTTTTGTCAGCATCAAATTTTTGAAACATAATATGATTTTTATCAAAAACAGATTCAGATATCAAGTTCATAATCGTCATCATCAAGAAGGGCTGTGCTTCCTCTTTCACATCAGATTTTGTGCTGATGGTAAATTGATTAACTTTGCCGTAACATGTTTCTAACAGAACAAGTTGGTGTCAAAGTTAGGGAGATTATTATTAAAAACATCCACTTTCAAGGACAAGGGAACACTTATTTGGAGAAGATGCTTACTACAAAATATCTATCTAAACGGTCTTATTCGAAGGTGAATGCCTATTTAAAGTGGGACACTTATTCAAGGAAATACAGTATATGCAAAATGTACTGAATCAACTTGAAGTTAAAAGAAGCAAGTGTTTTAAAATATTTGAAATTAATTTTAATTTATTGGAACACTGTTGTCACTTACTTGCCAAGCTGCTTCGCTGATTTCATCAACTATTTCTAACATTAATCTTTGAAATATTTGTCTTAATTGTTCAGAGAGAATACCATGCATCCAAGTTGTGTCCTAACATTAAAAAAATATTTATAAATCTTAAGCAAGAAAATCGTGAATACAAAACAACAGTTATTAATTTAGAATCTGTGTTAACCCTATTAAGCATGAGCTTTATAGACTTTTCTTTTCAGGGAGAGGAGTGGCATTATGGCTGCCATCCAAGATCTCACAAACAACAAATGATATATGTATGAAACTTGGCACGGTTATAGTTCTAATTGATGAACACTAAACAAAATAGATTGGATATTAAACTTTAATCACGAAACCTATATTTGATGTCATAACTGGAACATGTGTTAAAACAAAAGAATGGTATTGAATGCAGCCTATGTAACTATATTTATTGTATATATACACATATAGTATATAGCATTAGCACTAAAAATAACTTTTACAATGTTGCCGGTCAGCGAGATCATAAAATTTCTTATCCTAGTGGTCATCGCAAAATTCTGGCGGTCATCGTAAATTTTAACTTTCAGTATATAATTCCGTAAGAAAATATTACAAAACATAGTTCGTTTTAAATGTGCTGCTGTTGTACATACAATAATTGTTGCTCATTCATGCAACATAATTCCACCTGTCACCTGTTATATACAGAAGAAGATTTGCATCATAAGCCACACAGTACTTATGCGTTATTATGTTAATATCAAGTCAAACGGTAATTCCGTTTTATTCGTGTTAATGAATTATCACCCTCTAAATCCTGGCGTTATTAAGTTGCATTCCTTCCTTCTTTCCTTTTATATGTCTTAAGAATTCCAAGAAACCACCTCCTATTCATGTGTTGGAATGAACTGACTTACTTAAAAAAAGTTTATCTAATATGTTTAAACTTTGACTTAGTAAATAAGAAAAAATTAACAACTACTTTATGTTTTTTCAAGGTTGTTTAAAATAAAATTTCTATAGATAAAATGATTACTGACGTCAATACTGACGTCAATAGAATATTCTCTTTATTCGATTTCTAAAAAAAAGAATATTCTTTTAATAATAGCATTTAAAGGTCGTTTTCCACGGGAAGGAATATGCACATGCAAAAAAATATTTCATATATTTCTTTCTACACATGCACATGTTCCATTATTTCCATACCGTGGAAAACTTTCTGAAGTAGAAAATAGAAAAAGTTAACCTGTTTAAAAATATAATATAGTGTAAACCAGCCTTCTGTTATAATTCAAGACATATAAATAGAATAACAGCTGTGTTATTGCATGTGCACAAAATTTTATTCTGAAAGGTTATAATCATTGAAAAATATTGACTTTGTTATTGTTGTTCTGTATGAGAAGTTTGTTAAAAATGGTAGACTTGAGTTGTGCAGGCAATAACTAATTTGTACTTACATCCATACTTACGAATATATTGTGACCAGTCAATTTGGTCACAGTATTAAATTTTTGAACGAATAAGCTTGTGTTTTCAGTGTTGTCAGTGACTGTTGACTGGCAGTTGTTTTGAACGCTAGTGTATAGTATATAGCATATTTAATATACTATATATTTTTATTGGAAGAAGAAACCATGTACTGAATGTGTTTATAAATGCAGAAATATATTATATCTAACAAGAGGTGGTATCCATCATCTGAAGATTTCCATTAGTTTTAACATTCATATCGTATTTTCATAAATAAAATTGAAGAAAGAAGCTTCCAAAAATCAAAATTGAGACATTAATTCAAACTTATTTTTTTAAAAAATTATCTCTTATCATTGATATCTCTAACAACTGAGGAAGAAGCTTTTCCAAATTACAAAAATGGATGTCATGGTCAAAGTCTCATCGAAAATTAACATGTTAATAAAAGTCTCCACTTCTCCCTTATGCTTAGGGTATAAACTTAACTGAATGTGGTCAAGTCTCAAAGAAATGAAATCTTCAAAACATAATTCTAAGTCTCCACTTATCACCTTATGATTTGAGTATAACATTTTACTGAGTGTCATAGAATTGAATTTTGAATTGAATTTTGCTGATACTCGGTCCAGAGTAAATGAAATCGAAAAACATTTGGCCAAATGGCGACACCAAATTTCAGGATAGTACTATGCCTAAACGCAATTTGAACCCTTTTGCCCGAAACTCGGACCCAAGTGTACAAAACCAAGAATATCACCTCGCATACAGGTACCAAACTTCAGAATGATAGCTATGGAGGAGTAACATATGAGCATAGTTTCAGACTTGGTAGTAAAATGCTCAAAAATCACTCCTCCACAGTGATTATTTACTCTTATTTTGAGTACTGCTTCACAAACCTTTGAAGTTGATAAGACAATTCTTAAGGTCTTTAATGCTGACATCCTAACAGAATTGATATTATGTTTGAAAAATGGCCATAATCTTGGAACAAGTTCGTTTAAACAACAAGACACAGTTGCATTGTTAGACGTTTCATCCAAGTTTACTGATACAAGAGAGGATAACAAACTCATCACACTGTTTGTTGATGCAGTGAGATCATCAAGATCTAAAAGTATATCCCATAAAACATTCCTCACGTGAGGTATCTAAAAATAAATATATGAATCAATAACAAATCACTGTATAGTGAAACCATTCAAAATATTTGTTACACAGTGAGCTTTTTTCCGAGTACCTCTTATGACTTTTTTCTTTGTTACTTCTAAACCAAAAAAAAAAAAACTCTACGTTGAAAGGTCGTTTGTCAAACCGAGCAAAAGTTAAACCTAGCATACAGAAATGATTTGCATACATCATACATCATAGTACTTTGTATACACCACACAGAAATGCTCTAGTATTCCTATATTATCACGGTAACATTGAGGTATGTAAATTATGAGTATCAAGTTTGAAATGAGCACCATCAAATTGGGTTGGGTACCAATTTTCATCAAAAACGAAGCACTTTTCATTTTTGGCTCAAAGTTTCCCATTTGGGTTCAAATTTGATGTATTCAAGATTTCATAATAATAAATAAGGCCAGAAAGATCCTTTGAGGCTATTAGACTCTTCTACACAAATCAACACTAGGAACATGATGGTAAAAATCTACAATAGGAGGTGTTAAAAGGTCACACATTATGCTCATCCTATTCTTTTTTAAATGCAGAGGGAGTCAACTTTTTTACATCCAATAAAAACTTTGAACTCGGCAAAAAAATTGATATGGTAACTCAAAGGTTGATTCACAACAAAATGAATTTTTAAAGTAAAACTGGCGTCAAATTTTTAAGTGAAACAAGCGTAACCAATTACACAAAAGAGTCGTTTCTCTACAAAATTTTCTGTTCAAATTCTTATGCAGAAATTTGTCTTTAACACTTCTTTCTGATATGTTTACTCATTTATCCCTATCAAAATTAAAAAAGTTTTTCAAGTTTTCATATAATACACCTGTGCTAAGGAATGCATTACCAGCAAGATTGTTCATGCATAGGATGTGTCTAGTTACGCATGGTGTAGTACTCATGTTAACGGCCCTTAAGTAAATATAGTTATTAATAGCTATTTCAAAATTGAAGAAGGAAGCTTCCCAAAATCAACATAGGGACTTGAAGTCCTAAAATTTATTTTAAAGAAAATCTCTTATCATTGATTTATTTTATATAAATTTTATAGAAGCTTCTCCAAAATACTAAATCGATGCCAAAAAAGATTCATGGTCAAAGTCTGGAAATTAACATATTAAAAAAAATTCTCCCCTTATCATTTGGGTATGATATTGTTAAATTTTCGTTAAATGAGGTCAAATCCTCATTGAAATCAAATATGCTTGAAAATTTTCTAAGTCTTCATGTTGGCAAATCCTTCTAATATCGCCTCGCATGCTGGTATCAAATTTCCATTTAGGGAACATGATCTAATAAGAAAAGTGAGATGCCACCACTGACATCGCAACATAATAGACCAACCAAACCTCATTTGGCAGCTTGTATCAAAATTGCCTTGGATATATGTCCCTGATATATATATGCATAAGTATAGATAGGATATGTACATAAACAATACAATAATACATTAGCTATACTTTTATAATGTTATATAGTAGCCATGTTTTTTTTCAAATAATTCTTTTTTTTTATTAAAATGCGTCCTTCAGGTTTTATCCCTTTACATTACTAATTCAAATAGGGAATAGTTATTTTTATAAACTCATTAACTTAACATGAATGTAATAGAGTTTTCTTTAATCATTTAAAACAATTTAATATTCACATCATTTCTTTTGTTAAGAAGGAAGCTACCCAAAACAAAATGGAGATTCTTAAACATTTTACAGAGGTTCTTAAATCGAGGAAGAAGCTTCTCCAAAATAAAAACAGATGCCAAAATTCCGTCCCATTATTTTTCAAAAGTCTAAACGTGATTGCGGTCAACGCCTCATAGAAAAATAAAATATCAAAAAAAGTCTACACTTAAAAAATCTCTTTTTCAACGATACCTGATGGACAAAATCGGAAATAAAATTGTCCAACAGTCTCGTAATTGTCTAGAATGCTGATACGAAATTTCAAGACGGTACCACACCTTTTCGGTTCGTTGGACTGAAAACTAAATTCTGACCCTCTTTGCCCAATACTCGGTCCAAAGTAGACAAAATTGAAAGTATTGTGTTAAGTCCTTCTAAAATATTGCCCTAAATGCTGGTACCAAATTTCAAAATAATAGCCCTTTAGGAACATAGTCTAATAAGAAAAGCAGGTTGGCTATTGCCGCAAAGTGATAGTAATAGTCCATCCAAACTTAGATTGTTGGGTTTATCAATGCTTGAAATAAGAATAAATAATCACTGTGAAGGAGGAACTTTTTAAAATACCTTCATGATTTGTAACCTGAAACTATAATCAACTATAACTCTTGCTTGCAATGTATAGAAATGAAAATTAAATGGAAGTCGTATCTTCGTCGTCGAAATAAGAGTAAACAATCACTCCTTCACAGTGGATAATTATTCAAGCACTGTACCTGCTGTGGCAACGTTTTGCCAAGTAGTTCGGCAACAGGAAGAAGAGCTGCAGCAGCAACCGCTCGAACATCATCATCTCCATCTTGTAGACCTTTTAAAATCCATGGAAGTGTATGTGGCAACAATTCAACTGCCATATCCTAAAAATCATTACATGTAATGTCAATTTCTACCAATGGAATGTCTATAATTCCTTTCTTTTCCCGTTCTGCAGAAAATTTTCTAAAGTGGAAAACGGCCTGAACTAGTGGTTGAAATAACAACAAATAATCACACTGTGGATGAAGTTATGTCCAAAAACAACTCCTGCACAGTGATTATTGCTCTTATTTCGGCCATTGATGCCAAATGAAACCATAGTGGATTCTATCAATAGTGGTCAAAATAAGAAAAGTTGGAGGAGGGGAGCATTGCTTCTGGCTTTCCAGCTTGAAGGTAAAGATCAAAACTCACACCTCCATAGTGATTAATATCTCTTACTTCGATCCGATCATCTTATTATTTTGCAGACTTATTTGTTAGCAACATCCTAAGTCTGATAACAATACTTATATTTAACTGTATAATAATGTTTAACCATATGGGCAGGCCTCTGAATCCAACAGGCTGCAGATTGGTCTCCAAAGATGCTCCTCCACAGGGGAATGCTGATGTGAATTCAGAGGCTTGTTTGAGTTAGTAAGAGTAGTAATTTGCTAACTCCCAAAACACAACTGACAACTGGTCTTAAAACTGTTCATACAAATGTCATGTCCGGCAGTTATTTAAAGGCTTGAACATAAAATATCAACACATAAGGTCAAGCAAACTTGATTTTTATGATAGCGTCGCAAGCACACATTTAAATAATATAGGTGCATTTATCCATTTTATAGCAAAATTTCCACATTTATCATTTCAAATATTATCTCTAAATAGCATTCTTTCTGAAATATTAACTTATGGTGTCTAGAGTATTTATACTTTTTATATTAAAATAAAATAAAAATAACATATTACGCATTTAATTTTTGACCAAGCGATGCTAAAGTAAACCTACAAACCTACAATCGCCCAGCGCAACAAAAAATATTATTAGGAAATAAGTAAACACACAAATTAACTTCCATACTTTTCTGACAGCCAACATATACTTCAATCCAAGTAAACCACCATGTCTTACTTGCCATTCGTCTTGTTCCTGTAGTTTGATCAGAACTCCAAGTACTTTTAACACACTCGTGCATGGTAAGTGATGAAGAACAGTTCCAAGCGTTTGAGCGCAGGTTTCATGAACAGGTGCTACTACCTGAAAATAGTTTTTAAAATAACATCAAATAATCACTGTGGAGGAGAGATTTTAGAGCATTGCTTCAGACTCACTTTGAAGATGTCCAAAGTTAATGATATTCCAGATTTACTTGCAAGCAAAATAAATGCAAAATAAAAAAGCTTCAGTAGTAATAACAGCATTTTAAACGTTTTAATAATGGTCAAAAAAATTAAATTTGTAAGTTCATAAGATTGATTTCTCTGGTCAATGGGTGGTTTCTGTAAATACAATTAATGGTTTGGAGTGAAACAAACAAGAAGACTACTTGATTCAAAGTATCGGAATCACTTAATGTCTTCTTAATTAGAAAACCAATTGGTCTTCTTCACAGTCACTAGCAATGCTTTTTTAGATGTTGAGGACCAGTTTGAAACAAGAAATGGGTTTCTTTGAAAAGAGAAAAGCATAAGGGACCATCTCCAAAATTCGTTACCAGGGTAAGAGCGCTGAATCAATTGCAAGCTATTGACTTAACACTCTTCATCATAGCCTAATTTTTCTCAAAATTATTGAATTTTACTTTTTTTAAAGCTGCTAAGGTATATGCTTTTGGTAACGAATTTTGGAGATGGCTCCTAACACTTACCTCATCAGACACAAAATCACCAAATCGATCAAGAGCAAATACACACAACAACTTCAAAGCAGTATCTTCAAGCCATGAAGTGTTTACACTTGCCATCTATAAAAAGGTAATATACAGTGCATTCCTTTCACTAAAACTAAATAAAAACATTTGAATTATGTTCAATTTGCCAATATGCCACTCACCCTTATACGTGCGGCCTGAAAACAAAGCAAAACTAATGATATTATTTTGGTATTTTTCAGACCTGTAAAGTAGATCAAAGTTCCACTCACAGGCTAGAATTCAGACCCAAGCCAGAAGATCTGGAATTATGGGAAGTTGCTCCCCATCAACTTGCAGGCGTACGAATTAAAAAATGTAAGATATTTGTTGTGTAAATAGAGTCAAATACCAGTGTTCGAAATAAGTCTAAAGCTATGCTGAAAAACCCTCCTTCAAGGTGATTGATGTCTCTTATTTCGGCCACTGAAATACCTTTAGTACTGGAGTATCTTTAGCTGTTCCAGCAGTGTCTCCATGCAACTTGATAATTTCTCGCAAACCACTTGATGCACCGTGTCTTATTTCCCAGGCTGGATTAAATAGCTCATTACACAATTCAGCACAAAAATCTTCAAATGGCCAATCTTCAAGCTAAAGAAGTTATCAAAAAGAAATTAAATTAATTTAATTATCGGAAGTGGATGATATTAATTCAAATTGATTGGTTTCTGCAGAACAAAGAAACATTGCGAGATCATCGACTTGGATTATTTTTCACATTTCAGTAACAGTATTAAGAAATATTTATTTGGGCCTACCTTCCCAAGCCTAAATATAACTGTGGGAGATATTTATTGAAAAGTGTTTCTAGCACAAACAATGCTCAAAAACATTCCACCACGCATTACCGACATCTATAGTCATGTTACCTACCTCATCAAAAGCTAGAGTGTCATCGACAACATTGTCAATCAATACTTTATCTTCGCTTGGTTGTTCCACAAGGACACTCTGCGTACGACGTTGTCGTTTCTCTGCTGGTTGTGAACTCTCAGAATTATCAAAACTAAAACAACATAGAAGTTTGGAAATAAATGAGCATAGATTTCAGCAAGACAGCTGAAATGAACACTTCTCCACAAATGATGTCTGACAGTTATTTCCAAGCGTATGAGCAGAACATCAGATTCAATATTAAAGGTTGAAATAATGATAAACTATTTGAAGAGAATTCTTGTTGGCATTACCAGTAGTGGATAATCACTGCAGATGAGGGCCTTTTCAGCATAGTGTCAGGTAACTTGAAGCTGTGCTGAATTAAAGTGATAATTTGTTTTTATTTTAACCATTTTACTATATACATTTATCTCAGCATGCACAACTATTCTCTTTTTTTTTCATTATAACCAAGACACTAAACTAATAAATTACTTTACCATGTGCTAATCTAGCAAGGTTAACTACATTTAACTACAAGTAAATAAATTTTGCAGCCATTATCAGTGCGACAAAAATAATCACACTGAAAAATCAGATATACACTGGTGGGAGCCACGCTTTAGAAAATATATTCTTTCGTTCTCGAACATTAAACAGATTAATATGATATCTAATAAAATTGTAGCATAAAGGCCATTTTGTGTCAATTTCTACCAATGGAATGTCTATAATTTCTTCCTACTCATGTACATTTTCCATTCTGTAGAAAATTCTCTGTAGTGGAAAACAGCCTTAACAAATAGAATATACCTTTTACTTTCTTGTTCTTTTGATCGTTGTTTTGCAAATATTTTAGCTTTTCTTTTTGCACGGTTCTTTTCTCGTGAACTCAATTGACGATCAGTAGAAATTGCAGCAATTTGTGATGCTACTATTTCAGAAGCTTTCTACATGAAAGGGAAAAACAAAGTTGACCTTACAATCTTGGTTATAAATTATGAGACAAATTGCAAATTTTGACAAGCACTACACACCACAAGTGAGATTTATCTCAGTGATTTGTTGAGTAGACTTTAAGACTTACAAGTGAGATTTATCTCAGTGATTTGTTGAGTAGACTTTAAGACTTAGGACTTAAAATCTTCAGACTTTTTGCAAACTAGACAAATTTTGCTGTTCCTAGCACCCTTAGTAACCAGATTCATCAAAAATATTATGCCATTTTTTTAGATTTCAAGTGAAAATGGTCGAAAATGGTAGTACAGTGGTCGAAATAAAACCAAACTATCACTGCTCACTGTCAAAACCTGCTTTTTGAGCATAGCTTCGCAGTCCATAAAGCTTGAAACCATGCTTACAAATCCCCCACCATAGCGATTATTTGCTTTTAGTTCGACATGCAATACATGTATATTCATAGTATATTCTGCACTACTCCTTAACCCTATTTTTTAAAAATCCGGATTAAAATTTTGGTATTTTCCAACATTTTTACTAAAAACCCGGAAACTATGTGAAAGAACATTTAAATACCTACCCAAACCTTTAAAGAAAAAAAAATAATTGTGATGACGTCATCAGAAAAATGCAATCCTATCTGTCGTTCAAAAGTTATGGAGAGGGGGGAGCAAAATCCACCCCCCAGCTTTGAGGAGCTCCAAAAAGTCCAGCATATAGGGTTAAAGGCAGAAATTTCTGCAGGAATTCATTTCAGTGTTTCTCTCTCTTCACCAGAAATAAGTTCCCTTAGAACGCATGGAAAATCCTTAATCGCAGAAATTATTTCCACAGAACAAATAATTTCTGCAAATATTTTTATATGCTTTTTTCAAAATTAATATTCTTCGAAAAAGAAGCGACCAGAGGGGTATAATCACTCCCATCAATATAAATACACTGCAAATCCAAAATATGAGTGTAACCATCACTCCAACGATGACTTTGAGGTCAATAATGGTGAAGATTATAACATATTTCTATATTTGCTGACTTTGTCAGTCAGTGTTGAAGATTGTAACAAATTTTTATATTTGCTGACTTCGCCAGTCAGTAACTTGTTTTATTGTTTCAATCACAGAAATTAATTACGTAGAATTTCATAAAGAACTTCCAATCGTAGAAAAAAGTTCCCGTAGAATGAATGAAAAAACATTAATATGTAAAGCAAGGTCCATCAATCACAGAAATCCTTGCAGAATGTTTGTCCTTAAGGTAATAATGTGCTCCATCGCTGAATGTATATGCTGTAATTTGAATCTGATTTAAAACATGAAATTAAAGGTATGATGTTCAAAGATACTCATCAAACCGAGCAAAAGTTTAACCCTGACACAATAAAATTAATGTATATTTGACTTATACACAGAAGTTATATTATGCCAATTTAAATATTCCCTTCTACATAAAAAACATTTATACAGCACTCAAAAAATAATAATCACAGTGGATGAGGGATTTTCATAGCATTTTCACTCATCCATAGTGATTATATATTGTTCATACCTCAGTAGATAATTGTGATGATATTCTTCTTTCCATTTTACCATTAGCTACTAAGTCATCATCTTCAAGCATGTTCTCCATGCCCATATCAAGACCTCCAGCAATATCAAGACCAAGTTTTTTACGTAATACATGACGCTGTCGAGTAATTTGGTCAGAATGACTTAAACCTAAAAAGATTCAGTAGGGAAGAGTAATCTATTACCTGTCAGACATCATATGTGGAGGAAGATTCTTTGAGTAAACAATAAATAACTGAACTGATTTAATACCTTGGGTATTTATTCAGAAATTTAATTTTTGCCCTGGAAGTTGAAAAGGGTGAAAAAACAAGTTGATTTCACATTGAAGAGCATGAAAAAGAAATAACATTGCTTTTTATTTCATGTAAAAATCGATATCGGTTCTCAAGATATTGCATTTTTAAGGTTTTTGAAGAAAGCAATTTTGGTTAATTTATGCGTAAACTATGACATCATAGTTTGGTAGTCCTTATATGGTAAGGTACTTTATTGTTAATATTTCCACAAGTAATGCTGATTGGGGTATACAACCAAACCAAGTGAAAATTAAACCTAAGACATGTGGTCCCTATTTCTAATTTACATTGGGAGTAATTAATAATGCAGGATAGTATTTAAATGTTTCATGGCCCTAAAGTGAATACACATTAATATTTATTTCCAAATTAAAGAAGGAAGCTTCCCAAAATCAAAATAATGACTTCAATTCTTAAAATTTTAAAATTATGTTTTATAAAAAATAACACTTATTATCTGAAAGAATTGAGGAAGAAACTTCCCCATACATACAAAATGTCTGCCAAAAATGGTTCATGGTCAAAGTCTCATAGAAAATTAAAATCAAAATCTAGAACTTTCTAAGCCTCACTTTAAAAAAATCTTCACTTTACCACTTGTCCCTTTTAATTTTATAATGTTATTTGGGTGAATGTGGTTAAAACTTTTGAAAAATCCCTCAAAAGCACCACTTGCTTAACCACTGAGCCACTACTGCCTAAAATACAGTCAACAGAGCAAAAAAGTCAACAATCTAATGACATGACATAACATCAGCAAAGATTGTAGAACAACATCATTTGATGTTCTTCTAGTGTCTTTACTGCTGACTTTGAACAAGTTTTTGCTCACTGGGTTCTGTGCAGTTTCGTGTTTTCAACAAGAAGTTACTAGGAAATTTTGAGATAGCTCCTCATCAGATTACTTGGAACCATTAAGCAATAATAGAAAAGAATCGTACCACTTGTCAATGGATCTTCAACAATGTCAAATTCATCTCCAGCAGATCCAAGAAGTTTTTCTCCACGTTCTAACACTTTCAAAATGTCAAACTGCTCAAATTTAAGTTTTCCATCATTATCTGCACCAAACACAAGATCTTAAAAAAAAGAAGAAGTTTAGAACGAAAAAGAAGAAACATCCAAGCAGCATAGGACAATGGCAACACCAATGAACAGCCAATATTCACTGTGGAGGAGTGATCTTTGAACATAGCTCCAATACAACTTGAAATTATGTTCAATAAAAGGTACAATATTGAAAGTAGCTTGCCAAACTAAGCAAAATTTACACCTAGCAAAATTATAGACACATTATAGTAGTATGAATACACTAGATAAGAATGCTATAAGTGTTCATATATTGTTATAGTAGTTATGTATTTAATTTTATGCTTTATAAAATAGAGAATATGCTGTAAACATATGCTATGAGGTCTATGTATATAGGCTACATGTATATAGGCTATAGGTTATACATAGATACATAGACTACATATATAAGTAAACATAGGCTATAGTATATATATCCATAGGATAATTTGTATATTTCTATTTAATCATTGTTAAAAACACAAAGATGGTTCCTATTATATTAAAAAGATGTAAGACTGACTAAAACATAAGATAGTTTTCTATTAGCAATAAAATGATCCATTAAAATTTAAAAATAAAGAAACGCTAGACAATAGAATAAAGCAATATAATGTATTCTCTGGAAATTAATTATTTTCTTTTAATATTAAAAATTACTTCCTCTTTTAATTCACAAAGGGATTAAGGGATTAATGTTAAATATAAACTCATTAACTTGACACATAATAAAATTATATTCCTAATTGCTTTTTAATATTCACTATATATTTTAAAATTGAAGAAGAAAGCTTCCCAAAATTAAAATGGAGACTTCAAATTCAGAAATTTTGTCATTGATTCAATATACATCTCCAAAAATTGTGGAAGAACTTCCCCAAAATACAAAACGGATGCCAAAAAAAGATGGTTTTTGTTGTTGAAAAATTGACAAAAACGAAAATATTTGGCCAGCGCTCTCGTAATATTGGTTAGAATGTCGATGCCAAATTTCAGGATGGTACCACACCTTTTCGTTCCATTGCACTGGAGAACGTAATTTTGACTCTTTTTGCCCGAAAGTCAGACCCAAGTGGAGAAAACAGAAAAATTGGGGGAGTCCTTCCAATATATTGCCTTGGATGATGGTGCCAAATTTTAAAGTGGTAGCGCTTTGGGAACATGGTATAAAAAAGTGGGTGCCATCAGGCTATGTATCTCAGACTATTACCTTTGTCCTCTTTTACTTTGACACCATCTGGATTCCATTTGGGCACATTACTTGTAATGGCATCTATAGCTTGTGCAGCAGCTATTCGTGTATCCCAATTCTTACTACGCAAGTAAAAATGAACCTAGATATATCACAATAGCAAGAGATTTGTTAAAGAGCTTGGAATACTCACTGCGGAGAAGAGATTCTGATCATGCTAAAAAATTCCTCCTTATCCAGAGGTTAAAATAACTGTAGGTCATCACCAAATTGGCTGATAATATTGCAAAAATAATCTCTCCTCCTCAGTGACGGCAGTTATTTTAACCTCTGCTTATTTCCTCTCATTTCAGAATATAATATTAATCATTTACAACTTCTCTCACTTAGTTCACTCAACCCAAGATTGTGGCAGGAAGGATCTCTCTTTTATCATTGTATATACATTGGTTAAAATAAGAGTAAATAATCACTGTGAAGGAGGGATTTTTGAGCATGTTCAGGATTTGTAGCCAAAATCCACTCCTCTACATTGATTAGTAGTTTTTATTTTGACTACTGTCACAAAGATAATAAAGAGTATAATGCATACCCTATTTAAAAGATTTGGTAGCTCATGAGGATGTAACTTTTGAACTTCGCCAAGCTGTCTTGCAGCAGCTTTTCTAGTAACTGGTGTGGAGCCAGTGTCAAGAATTACCAACAATCGATCAAGTCTACATAAAAAACATATAAACTATTTGTACTAGTTCAATTTCCAAATACAAAACGTACACTGTGAAGTCACTTAGTACTTTGCGTGTAATATGGTAATATCCGATTTTCAGGAAAAATATCATCAGTTTCAATTATTAAAAGGAATACAGTAGGTAAATGAAACAAATTATGATTATGATTTATGAAACAAATTATGATTATGAATTACGATTCAAAGCTTCTTACTATTTATTTCTTATTATTTTTCTCATACTTTATGACACAATATCTTTGGATTCAGTTTTATCAACAAACAAAGACATTATGATAACTTTTTAGATAATTTATTAATTCATCAATCTTTCATTTGCGCATAATCTCAAAAACTGACGATGTTTTACTCACACTAATCCAGTTAAGTAGGAATTTTTCGCATAAGAATTCATTTCAAGATATGGATAAGGATTTTTTAACTTTGTAAAACTTTCTAAAAATAATTTCGATTGTTTAAATTCATTTGTTCACAAATTATCTGAATTTTGTATGCGGTATCGTTAACCCCAATTTATTAATTTGGAAAGAATCAGCACCCCCACCTGCATTTTATTAACATCCACCTGTGAAACTCATTAAAAATATAAATACAAATTGTATAGGGAATGCATGAATATATTAAAAACATATTAAAAATCACTTAGCTAACAAAATATTAACAAACTTAAACACATGATCAAATATCAACAAACTATGGAACAAATTAAAAACAGGAGTCAAAGTCATTCAAACATTTCAAAAGTTTTTATCATTCTTGTTCTTGTACCTTCCACCATTCTCATTTGTAAGTAAATAGGCTATGTCTATATTGACTACATTTATATAAATAGCCTACAAATGTATAGGCAATATATTTACAGGTTAGTTATATATAGGCTACATGTATATACTATACAATCCTGAATATAAACCCATCTCCTAAAATTCAAATGACCCCTCCCCTCCCCCTCACACCACCACCACTGGGAATCGGGTTCCGCACTCACCGTCAAAAGTCGTGACCGCACACTCGCAAATGCTTTTTGCGCCTTGCCTTCGCTCTCCTGAAACTCCAAACTCGCTTCGAATATGACGTGATTTACACCGAAATTGACGTCTTTCGCTTGGACACTGACCACGTTCGAATTGACGTTCAAAGCTGGTACATTGTAAAGATGGAGGTGGCCGTTCCCAGAAGTCCTCCTGACATCGTCTCCATTCTGCCTCTCGGCTTCTTCCATGAGAGCGTCGACGTCAGTAAATCTTCAATATTCTACACCGAACATTCGAAACCTCTCTTCTTGTATGTGCACTCGCTTCAAACCCTGAAACAGTTATGTTGTTGTAGAACGTTTGAACCGGAGCTAAAATAACAGAAAATAACCCGCGGATCGGCGTTACTGACATACCAAGTGTTGATATCAACATTTCCGAGTAACCAAGTCAGCGGTGGTCTGGAGTGAGGCCCCCTTTGGCACAAGTGTGAATGTTTCGCATTTCACGCAAAACCGATGCTAAATGTAAATGTTCATGCTCACCGCACGTGCTCGATCGGAGGCTCAATTGCACGAAAAATAATTTGTACCTCTTATTAAAAAAATTAGACAGAAAACAAGATTAATGATATTTGGTTTAAATTTATTGCACAGGTTATCCTTACACTAGCGAGATGATCAAGGTATGAACATATCATGGGAAAATACCCTGCCAATGTTGGTATCGATTCAGAG
>JAULBZ010000960.1:0-25200 GCA_032360805.1 Neoturris breviconis | reverse complement strand
TTCTAGTGTATAAAATGTAATGTAAAAGATAAAATTTAAAAACGATATAATATGAGCTCACGTTGCTATAGATGCATAAAACTATAATAAAAAATCAATAACCGATTTTTTGTTGAAAATAAAAATGATAAAAATGAACCGTTATTATAAAAATGATCTGATGAGAGAGTGTATACAAAGAAATATTTAGACCCTCCTTCGTATAGATATATATTATTTGACGATACTATTATTTTTATTGGTAGTAGAAACCATGTAGTTATTTTTTTAGAAAAACGTTTACACTTACGCGACTATAATATTTATGAAAAAATTAAAATTTGGAAACTTTTTTTCTTTCATGTAATTAGTTTGCATGCACTACTTATTTGAATGATCAAAAGCATGCATATGCATCTAACAAAGAATAAGGAATTATGTAACTGCAACCTTATTATTATATTCCAAGAAATATTATTTCCTGGTGATTTTAGTTCAAAACATAAGAAATATTTACTTTTTCATACTCAGAAGTCAACTTTCTCTCTTAACTCAAAGTACCTCATGGTGAGTCAACATTCAAAGAGCATCCATTTCTCTCTTTGAGTGTCACAAAATAAAGACAAATTAATGCCGATAGAAAAAGAGAACAACAAATAAAAAAAATGATAAAAATCTATGCATATCTCTGTTATAAAATATAATACATATTGAATAATAATTACAGAAATCACCATAAAAAATATGCAGAGAAGCATATTGAGTCGAAACCTTGTACTTCCCTGTAAATACCATAAAAAGTTTCTCCCTTTGGATGAAAGTATATTTCAATATGTCAGCAATTTGATAACATTGCAAAAACAGGAAATTATCTATCTACGCAGATAATTTCTCGTTAGTTTTATCTTGATGTGTTTGCCTTTCGATCACTAAAATTCCAGATGATAACTTTAATACCATAGGGAACATTTACAAACCTAGATGCCATGTAAATCTATGGACACACTACTCAGTATACACACCAAGGTCAAAATGTGAAAAAAGTCTCCACTTTTGATAAAATCCATTTTGCAATAAAACGTATTTGCCAGCAATCTGGTAATAATTGCCTGGAACTACAATACAAGATTTTTACAAAAACATGATACCACGCGTTTGATGAGTGCGTCTAAATTATTGCCTTGCATGTAGGTTATAAATTGCAAAACGGTGGCACTTTAGGAACATGTTCTATTAAGGAAAATAGCCTGCCACCAATGTTGCTTAAAATTGATAGTAATAGCACATCCAAACTTTGCTTGCCGGGCTAAAAATGTAATCTTCAAATATCTAGAATCAAAATATATATTGGCCTGTAAAGGTCAAAATATGAGCTGGGTTCCTCAGAACCCTTTTGCCGTTGATGTAGTGGGATAGTTCTTGGCTAGCATCCATGTAAACCTGGTTTAATTCCCACTCTCTGCAAAGGCAAAAGGGGATCGTGAGATCTAGCTATTGCATACCGATACGATATATATATATACATATATATATTATGTGTGTGTGTGTATATGTAATATACAATTATAAAGACATTTATTTTCCTATATGCTTTGTTTCAACTCATGATCAAACATACCAAGTTCCAATGAAATGTAAAGTACTATTACGGTTCTATTGGCAACATGTAGATAATTCTAAGACCAATCTAAAATAAAAAAAAGTTATGAAGCCATCTTATTGATGAACACACGTCGCTTTACCACAGACACAACACATTATACTGTGTCAAATAATTCATCGATGGTATCGATGGTGTCATCGTCAAAAGAATCACTTAATCGTCATGTAATTTATTTCAGAAAAGGACCACTCGAGTTGCAGATTCAGATTTCAGATGTATCTGTATCCGCAAATTAAATATCTTGGTATAAAGGTGGAGAGGGTGGATATTCCTATCATGTACCGTTTAGGATAAAACAGTTGTCACAAATAAAATTTATGTTATTATTTCGACCTTCTCCACCTATCGTTCAATGTTGATAAACATACTAGAATCCAATTCTGCATTGATCATCTATCATAAAATGGATCTCAACATTGCATTGGACAAGGAGACAGTAATTGGAGTTGAAATCACAGGACATTGTGCAAAATAAGTTAGCAACAGAAGGAAATCATAGGGGACCTTGTCCTACAATGATGGTCAATTATTGCTATCCTCAAAGTATTTCACTGTCTATTATACACCTGTGCCAATAGGGTTTTCTCATGGATTGTAGTTTTTATGCCAAAAGTGGGTTATGAAGAAACAAACAATTTGCACCGCATTTCGACACGACTCTCTTCTCCACAGATAGATACATCACAAGCCTGGATATAACTGACAGACAGACATCAACCAAAGCTGAAAATTATACTCAAAAACACTCCACAACAAGTGAAGTAGAAGATATATTCAGGCTTGCATAATAATTTTGCATACTTACAGAACTATCTTCATAGATTTAAATTTGTTTCTGAAATTCTGACATTGGTATGCCCATAATCGGTTCATGCCTAAGAATAATGCTGGATATCATCCTATCCCAGTCAGCAAAAACTTGTTCAAAGAATGCAGTTGTTCTAGGATCTATACTGCTAAACTTGAAGCTTTTACCAACTGGGATCAATTTAAATAAAAAAATAAACACCATGTTCTAAGTTCAGAATTTTGCAATTTTTATTATTTTATTATCATCAGTTAAATATTTATGAATCGACAAGTTTGGAGTACATACCAGATGTTGTACATGGAATAAGATTAACAGATCTGGTCCAATTAATACCTTGCAAGCTCATTGATGTAACATCATTCTGTATAGTATTATTGGTACGACTTTGGCCCAATTTAGCCACTAAAAACTTGCGCACGTTGTTATCAGTGGGGGAAGGGGCTTTTGTGTGGAGAAATATGGTATCCCTTAGAGCAGATACCAAACAACGTCAAATTCGGTAATTTTCCTTGCAAATACTACCTTCGCAAAGCTAACTGATTTTAACTTCTTTAGTAATAACAGACACTTTTTTCGCGGGAAAATTTGTTTTGGCAAATCCGCAAAAGTTTTTCCTGCAAAAGTTTCTTAGTTGGTCCAACCGCCAAACTTTGTTCTTGTGAAATGTTCTAAAGTAGCAAACTTAAAAGTGGTGGATTTAAAGACAAATAAGGTGTATTTGATGCAGTTAATAGAGTTAGACGACATAGAACATAATTTTAAGACATAGACAACGATGTTTTGTATTTTTTTAATAATCCTGTTATTGCAAAAATAACCATTTTTCCCAGTCTTTCTTCACCCTCCATGAAATGAAATTTATGTGCGGTTCTTTTTTTGAAATAGTTTAAGCATGCAAGTTTCTTTGTGTTAAAATTTTGCTTTGTTTTGCCACTGCAAAAGTTTCTGATATTAGAGTAGTAAAGGTTGATAGAAAATCACTACTTTGGGGAAGATTTTCACTAGTAAGGGCTAACAATGGAGCCCTACTTTGACAAAGTTAGCCGATTTTCAATCAAAAGGTCTAAAGGAGGAGCACACCTTCCGGTAGTTAGCTGATTTTTAGTGGGGAAGTTAGCTGATTTGGACTAGTCTAGGAAGAGCTAAAAAAGAAGCACTACTTTGGGAAAAGTTAGCTGGCTTCCTATAAATAAGTTGAAGGAGGAGCATACCGTTTTCCTTTCTTCATCATAACAACAACAGTAACAATTATTGCTACAATCATCACAGTCACACAAATTGGTAAAATAATGGAATCTAGAAACAAAAGAATTCGTCATTTAATCTAGATAATCATTCCCGATAAAATGATGTCAAGACAAGCCTGAATATAACAACCATACACATGGAGGAGTCTAAAACTACACTAAAACACTTATTCCTAAAAGATGAAATGCGACAATTATTTTCAGACATGCAGCTAGCAATGCTTTAAGTTTAGTTCCCACTAGAGCAATAACTTGATAACACAATAATTACTTTGAAAAAGGGTCTATTCCATTACTTATCTCTTGAATAATCGCGCAGTTGTTCCTACTGATAAATAAATTCTTGGTTTGTTTATCATATAACAATTTTTAAGCATAGACGATCAAAAAGGGAGTTAGTTGTTATTACTTTTTCTACGTTGATACGTAGATAGCGTTGAAGAAAATTAAATTCCCATGTAAGAAATAAGAGATATTTACCATAGTAGAGAAGAAAGAATTATCAAATGGTGCAGGAACTTAGATTTTGTGACAGAGAAAATCCTTTTAGCTAAGACCGTTTTTTAGATATTTTTACATTGATTATTTTTAAAAACAGTCACTAGATTACTGGTATTTGTTTCATCATAGGTTCCTTCAACGTATCACCACTAATTAGCAAAAACGATACAAATCTCAAGAAATTGATAACTGCAGGGGGAAGGTTAGCATTAACATTGTGCTTTCTGGTTGCAGGAGAATCACAAATTAGATTAATATTTTCATTTGACATAGTAAAATCAAAAGTGTCCAAAATCAAGCTTTGTCACCCTGTTATCTCTCATCGTCATAAATCAAAAAACTGAATTTAAGCATGTTCCAATTGTTTAAGTTTGATAATTTTAAAAATAATTTTCGTAAATAAAATCAGACAAAATTTATTTTTTAAAAATCAACACCCCAAGCCTATGTAAGTACTTTAAAACAAAAGTATTAAAGCCAGAATCATCATTATTGAAGCAGCTCTGGTTGTGGAATTTCAAAATGAGGAAATTGGACAATCCTTGTTATTTTCAAATATTTATGCAGGATAAAACCACCAGTTATAAACAAATGTACACATGAAAATATTGTTATCAGCGGTGTTCTAAATGTTTCTTATTTGATGTGTGTATGTAGTTAAATGACAATTGTAAAAGTTAACATAATTTATATCACTAATAAATTTTGGTTTTCACTTTGTAAATACCCATACAAATACCCGTTAAACTTTGAAATTGTGTTGGTGAAAGTAGCGAGTAATATTATTTGCTTGTTGATTAACACTTACACATGTCAGTACCATATAATTATCTTGTATACCAAGATATTTAAATATTAAATTACTAATATTAAGCTTGAGTTGTTAATTTACTTGATTTATAAAAGATTTTAATTCATAAACATCAATTTCCTGAACTAGTCTTCTGCATTTGATGGCGTTACTTTCTTTTTTTCCCCATCAGAACTTCGCTTTACAATTACTCTCCCAATACGATTCATTGCTTCCAATTCTGCGTTTTTGCATTCTCAGTTTTTTTGTTTGATGGAATGCTTTGAGTGACTCATCGCTTTTTCTTTGTAGCTAGTGCCTTCCTTCTTCTACGTTGTATAGACTCTATACTGATATTACTACCTGCATTGGAATCACTGCCACTTCCAGCTGATTTTACAGCATCGTCCTTTATATCAATACTAAAATTATCATCGTCATTACATTTTCCATTTGTTTGGTCTGTCTTAACCAAATTATGTAACATAACAACTATTATATTACATATTATACCTTCTGTTTATTCAAGTGCACTATTAACTGCTCTCCATGCATTCTTCTTCCTGTCCTTCCCCTTATAACCAGAGCCTGTTTTGTCATAAAGACAGCAATATTTTTCTACTTCGCGAGCTAATCGCTCATAAGTTTGAAAATCATTCGTTCCGCCCATGAGTTAAGAATTAATTATTTTTTTGCTAATATCCTTACCGATTTACCAATGTGGAATTAGAAAGTATTTACATTCGATTGAAATTTTATATGTGTGTTTAAACTAAAGATCCCTTTAATATCTAAAGAGAAACAATAGAATCTTTATGAATATATATATAACATTTTTTTGAGCAAATAGGCAATGAAGGAGGTGATTATTATCAAAGAGTTTTGATATTATTCGTCTCATTCATCGCCTATTTTTAATGCAAAAAATAAAGATTTGATTCGCTTTTCGTTCCAACTGAACATAATTAAATTTTCGCTCAAAGAATTATTGCCTTATCATGTTATCACTCCAGTAGGAATCAAGCTTTAGCATTCGAATTATGATGCTTTGAAATATTGTAATCACATGCACTACAACTAATGTTTGTTCCCCAAATTATGTGTAATAAACATACCACAGAGTCAAGATATAAAAGCAAGAAACCCCTGTAATTTCAAGTATAGCTTACTCTTTCTCAGGCTAAAATTAAGCTAAATACTGTGATGAAATCAAATGCACAGGCAACATCTAATCAATATCAATATTTTGTCTTAGAAAATAATCCGGAGAATTTCTAACATGTTATTTACCTTTGCTGACATCAGCTGACACTTTACATATATTACTTGATCTTGTACATTTCTCATCTTTACAAGCTTCAATGTAGAATGAAGTATCTGCAGTTATCTGTTTTTGATAGCGGTATGCATATCTATTTAATGTTTGTGATACTCCCAACGAATCTTTATCAACCAATATATTCTGTTGCTTGACATAAATATTAAAATTTGTGAGATGACCAGTAAACTTCTCAGTTGTTTTCTAAATAGAACTAAGAGTATATAATACTCTGTCAATCATTGGCTTTGTCCTAAGAATTCGTTGAATTTAGTTTGAATATTAAATCAATGCAAAAATTATAATAAATGTTTATTAAGGCTATCTTTAAACATTTATAAATGTAGTAGCCGCAAGTTACGTTGAATAGAGAGCAAATTATTTTCTTCTAGATACTCCAGAATTTGTGAATGTACGCATATTTTTGAAATTGTAGGTAGTACACTTATCGGACGATAATTATCTAAATTGTCGGTAGCACTAACAACGGCGTAACCTTTGTCACTTTTAAATCCGTTGGTACAGTACTGATCATAAGCGATCAATTCCGACAGCTTTGTTGCGTTGATCTCAATTTGATTTTGTTGGGAACACCTCTTTGACTGTTTTCCAAAACGTTTCAGGTTTTGCTGCATTATCTTTCAAATTCGTGTTGTAATAAGCATTTGTTGTTCGGTTTATGGCGTTTTGGCAAAATTTATTTTCTGTTTGTATTTAGATCTGTCTATTTCACATCTTGTTTTTTGTGCTTTAAACATTAGTTGGTAACGTAGATTCCTCTGCTTTTTTAAATCACTACTTAACCACAATCACCAGATAATATCAACAAAATTCTCAGAGATAGTTTCGGATTTAACGAAATACCTTTTTCACGGTAATACTGCCAAAATGAACTGGTAAAGTGTAAGTTAACATGATCAGCAACATACTCTCCATGAAAGGAATAACAGCAGGAGTTAGCACTAGTAAATAACGGCTTCTTTACACATGATGAAATAAAAAACGTAAACATCAATTTTAACGTGACAGCTCTTATTGCTGACATTATTAATTTAATTACCGTAGATACCCTCCATCCTCACCTACCCAACTTCTGGTATTTAAATAAATATCTATGACCATTATTAGAAGAGGATAAACAGTAGATATTATAGCCAGGTCATCAAGAAACAACGGAATTGGCAAACCGTAGCATACCTTCCATATTAATGTGGCAAAATTTCCTTTGTTTATTTCACATTGTAGATGTACAGGTTCCGAAGGAGCTAAAAACAAATATATCAACATCAAGTTACCTTGCCAGCACATAATGTAAACTAAACGTAACATGTCACAAGTGTTGAATGTTTTTGCAAGAAACCATCAACTACAATATCCTTGACATTACACACGTCTTCGTGATGTGTATCCTGTTAAACTTTGCATTCATTTTCATGAAAAACGTAACAACTATAATGTTAAACATTGTCACGATTATTGTATTATCTAAACTAATTTGATTGTACCAAAAGAAAATGATCAATTGCAAGCTTATTGAGCAGCGCTTGAAACAACAGAAAATAATCACAGTGCTTAATAGCCTGAAGCTATGCTAAAATACCTCCTCCATAGTGGTTATTTACTTTTATTTCAACCTCTCTAACTTCTCTAAATCTATCAATGGAGAGTAATTTGCAGATGGTTCCATCCCTTATTATCATCGCCAACGTTAAACAGCTGAGACACTCATTAATAATTATTCTGCAATAACAGTCTTTAAACAAAATTGATTGGGTTCTTTAATACAATAATATCAATCAAATTTTAAGATCGTTTACCAAGTACTCTTCTCCATTGGTTCATTAACTAATAACTTTTAGGCAGTATCCAAAATAGTAGAAAATAATCACTGTGGAGGAGTGACTTTTGTCTGAAGCTATGTTCAATCAAAGAGACAGTATTGAAAGTAGCCCGCCAAACCAAGTGAAAGTTAAACCAATGTAGCACATAAATATGATTTGCATACACACATTATACATCATAGTAATCTCTATACACTAAATAAAAATAGAGAATATGCATATCTTATAGCCTAAGATATTGGAATAAATTAGATGCTTTTAATGTTTTGAAGAAAGCATGTCTATTTAAATTCAATGAATAGTCAACACGAGTTTATCCCTTTGTGATGCCTTGAAAATAAAGCAGTTCCTTTCAAGTTATATTATACTGTAATGCATGGATCAAACGCCTAGGCGTTTATTTAATTTTCGAGCCTCAAGGGTGCTTATTCGAGGGGGGGTTTATTCACAACGATAAGCTCGTATTATACTGTTTCTTCTTTCCGTACTAAATATTTACATCTTCATCATCTAAATTCTTCTCTGATAGCAAAAAACAATATATGGATTTTCGTTTTTACTAAAGAATATTTTGAAAAAGGTCGAATGCGAATAAGCACCCAGGCTCTTATTTAATTTCAAAATTCCTACAGAGAGCACTAATTCAAGGTGGGCGCTTATTGAATTTTTTGCAAAAAGATGAGGGGGGCGCTTATTTAAGAGGTGCGTTTATTTGAGGGCACGTTTAATCGATGCATAACTCAGGGTGTCAGAGCTATCATGTGACCAAGTATAAAGATAAACCATCAACAAGTAGTACAATTCTCATGGTAACATACCAAGCCGTAAAGTGACCAAGTAAAAAGTAAATCTCCTTGGAATTGTAGATATTAGAAGTCCAAGTTTCAGAAAATCACTATGACATCGCTATGACGTGATCACATAGGATGCCTAACAAATTGTCAAGTGACCAACTAAAAAGATATTCCAACAATGGGAAGAACAATTTTCAGAAAATTACTATGACATCGTAATGACATCATTATATGGCAGCCATTATGCCTTCATGCTGTCATGTGATCAAGTATGAAAATAAACCCACAATGGAAAGAAAAGTAACATGACCTCACTATGACATCACTGTGACATAATCACAAGGCTGCTATTATACCTTCCAAGCTCTCGTAGTGTTACAAGCTGTTAAGAGACCAAGTATAAAGTGAAACTCAACACAGGAGGCATGAATTTCAGAAAATCACTATAATGTTATTATCACGTCATTGTATGGCTGTTGTTATGCCTTCAAACTTCTCATGGTGACACAAGGGGTCAAGTGACTAAGTATCAACCATGTACCATAACCTAAATCATATAATATAGACTTATAAACCATACCATAATCATAACCATTCGCAGCTATAACTATTCATAATCATAACCATACCAAAACATAACCATAGCATAAACCTATAAACCTTAATCACAATTAAACCACAAGTTGTTTTTTCGATTTCCGTCACACATTTCTCTATTTTTCAAGTTCAAGGATCGAGTTTATGACATCACATGCCTGTCATTATGCCTTTAAATTTAAATGCCTGCCATTGTGCCTTTACATTTATTTATATGCTGTGTATCAATTTAGGTGCAGTAGCTGCAAACACTTCTTAATGGAAAAACCACTAAACATTTTAAAAGTAGGATTTCTGAGCACTTAGGTGTTTCCTCTCACCAGTTAGGAGTGCCCAGACCACAACAGCAAATTTACTCTTTTCTGGGACATCTTCTTTTGATAATTTCAGTGTCATTGCATTTGCACCTAATAATTATCTTTTCGAAAGAAAGCATAATGATCTCTAGAGACAAACCAGATCTCAATAGAAATATTTTTAAAAAGTTTATATCAATTTTATCATGTTGTTTTTATTTTATTCATAATTTCATTTAGTTTACTGTGTATGCTATAAATACATAGGTTATACATAACATAAAGCTCTTACTAGATACTATTTATTATTGATTGAAGAAACCAACTACTGTATATATTTGATTTATAAAAGTTATCACATAAAGCATCTTATATAAAGGGGTGATGGTTTCCATCATCTGTTGTTAAATTAAAAATAAAAAAATGCTAGACAATAGAACAATAAAACAGAAAAATTGGAAGAAAAACTTCTGAGACGAAAGCATAAAAAGAAAAAAGGCATGCAGTCTTATAATATTGCCTAGACTGCCTATACCAAAATTCAAGATGGTACCACGCTCATTCGGTTTAATGGAACAAAAATGCAATTTTGACCCTTTTTACCCAAAACTCAGACCGAAGTGGACGTAATTGAAAATACTTGGTGAGTACTTTCAAAATGTTGGTATCAAATTTCAAAATGATAGCACTTCCAGATCATGGTATAATAAGAAAAGCAGGTGGCCGTCGCAAAGTGATAGTAATGCATAAAAAAGTTGAAGAAGGAAGCTTCCCAAATTCGAAGACGGGACTTCAATTCCAAAACTTATTTTTTAAAAAACCTCCAAATTATATAGATTCCAATGAAGATTCATGATCAAAGTCTCATAGAAAATTAACATGGTAAAAATCTCTAAGTTTTCACTGCTAACTTATGATTTAAGTAAGATATTTGGGTTATCAAATCCTGATAGAAATACATTTGTCCCCACTTTTGAAAAAATCTTATTTTCAGCGATACTCAGTCTTAAGTGGAAATAAAAATTGACCAGCAGTCTACTAATATTTCTGTAATATTGCCAAACTTTGTTTGACAGGCTAATCATCCACAGTGATTATTTTGTTCTTATTTCGAACACTGTAAAATCTAACAAAAAATCTTACCATCACTCATACTGGTCAAGTTGGCATATTTTGACCATTCTGAAAATGATTCAGTGTATGAAAGTGCGTAACTTATTCGAAATGTATATTTTAAATTTGGTACTAGCCTTTGATTCCATAATGTCTGATTGCATTTGTCCCATCTGTAAGGCTAAAACAGAACATAATATAAATGTGTGTGAAAACTGCAATCAGTATGAGTAACTTTGAAAGAACAAAAGGTTAAAAATCTGTAATTGCAAGTCATCTGCCACTATTTCTTAAATTCACAGTCGGCAAAAATTAAAGATGTATGCATTACACCATGCACCACGTTTTGAGGAAATTGTGAGCATGCAAAATGGTGGTAGCAAATATTCAGGGTTTTAAGAAAGTACAAAAATATTAAAAATTTGTGATTGAGAATGCCTTCTTTCAACGATTCCAATTGGCATTGATCCAAGCAAGAAAAGGCAAGGAGGACCTTGGATAAAAACTGCTCTGGTTTAACCATATAACAGAAACATGTTGTTATACCTTAAGAGGATTAATTTTCGTGCTGATTTAATTTTGCGGGAGCCAAATATCGGATTTTTCGCGCCGATTTAATTTCGCGGTTGGTTAATTTACAAAGCTTTTGCATGGATTTAATTTTCAAATATTTCGCAGGTTAATTTTTGCAGTTGCCAAATGAAATTAGAAGGAAGAAAATTGCTTTCTTTTTTCATACAACATTTCCATCCTTGCACAAAGATCAAAACGCTGCGAAAAATTTGATCTGTAAGGAAAACTCCAAGAGTAAAGAAAAAACACTAAAATCTAAAAAAGATCAAGAAAAGTTCAACGATATTTAAGTTTATTTTAAGCGAAATGCACATACTTAAAGAAAGGATGTAGAGAGCGTGGAAAAGCAAAAGAAAACAAGCGAGATCGTAGTGATCAACTTGGACTCAGACTGATTTATTTCAATGTTGAAATACATAAAAAAATTGTGTTAATTTTAACTGTTGTGTCTTTCTTTTTAATTATCCCAGTTCTTCCTACGATTTTTCGATCAGATTTAAATTCGGGGATGTGCAAATTTAGGATTTTTCGCACAGATTTAATTTTTCGGGAATTGCCAAAATTCTACAGAATCCACGAAAATTAATCCGCACAAAAATTAATCCTCTTAAGCAGGCTTTGCCAGGAGAGGCGTGCGATCGCAGGCGCCTACACACGCACAAACTGTGCAAGACGTGCAATTGATCGCACGCGCAAAACTGTTTTTTCACATCTATTTCTCTAGGCCATCATCTGTCATCGATGACCTGACTTCTTTCTCTGATCTGTTTCTCCATCCAACCTGCCAACGTGAGTTTTTTGCAGCCCCGCAATAACAAAGTTGATCAATTACAATGTCGATAATTCTTACGTACGCTACGATTAATCACGCTGATTTTGGATGTAGTCGTAAATAGTCCGGTAAATAGTAGCCCGTTCCGCAGACTCTTTACGCGGTAAAAAAGTGCCATGCTTTGCAAGCGTTTTTTCGCCAGATGTCGAGTTTGTGGAATAGGCTAGTGAGTTCTATGTTGGACATTTATCATTTAGGGTGTACACGAAAACATAGAATCATCGGAGAATTGAGGTTTTCTACGAACTACGCTAATTCCTTGAATTGGTAAAAGAATTTAAACCAATACTTTTTTGACTTTATTTATTTTGTTTCTGTTTTAATTTCGTGTTCTTACATTGCATTTCGTGTTCGTTTGTTTGAAAACAACAACAGGTAGAAAACTTGTGCATTCATTAATTTATTCTACAACACGTGTTTTTATTAAAATCAGTCTTTAAAAATATCTTTGAGAGGAGTTATTTGTCAATTTCAATCATTAAATATAACAATCAATTTTAATAATAGTTTACTTCTGATAATATTCTTCTTCTAAGAATAGCATTTCTACGAAAGTTATGAATAAATAATTATTCTTTTATAAGTTTTAAATACATTTAATAAAGTTAACAATAAAGTTTGTTTATTAATAACGGCGCCGCCGTGGTATAAAAGAAAATTAAAACGCAATGAATTGAACATCTGTTCAGAGAAACATCTCGATTGATTAGGTTAAGATAATAAAAATATCTTAAAAAATTATCCGTGTCTTAATCCGTTAGGTTCTTTCCAAAAATCAGCGCTACCAGAAAACGAAGACGGCGTGGATTCTGTACGAAAAGTCTACTACTTTTTATTCACAGAAATTGATTTATTTAGAGGCTGTTTCCGAGAGTCTAGACTGAAAAATTTTCTTTGTCGCCCAACCATAGTGGACGACAAGGATTTAGGCACCTCCTATTTTATGCCCTTTTTCTAAAATGCCCTGCAGGTCATTTTATTAAAATCTCCCCCCCATTTTAGACATTCAGTAAAATTTATCCACCCCTGTAATGATGTGACATCGTTTTTTTCAATTTCCATAACAAACTGATTCTGAAAATTCTATTGTAAAAGTCACAACACTTAACTTGAATGTTATTTTTTTGTTTATTATATCACTTAATCCTAGTACCACTACGTTATTTTTTTTCGGGGGTAGCTTAACCCTGGGGGCACAAACTTTTCCTATAATTTATTTAGGATCATTTTCAAGAAAAAAAATGTTAGTAACTAGGGATAATTTTCCCTTAGCAACCAATTTTTGGTAGGTGGTATTTTTTATTTTTTTTCTTATTATTTTTGCTTGAAAATCATTTTAATATATAGTTTAAAAAAAAAAGATTCTCTTAATTTTTTTTTGCAGTAACTGTTTGACCCTAATGACGTCATCAGAAGTAATGACGTAATCAAAAAAATAATTATGCCAAAGTGTTGTTTATGTGTTGGACTAACTTTCTAGAAAGTTTCAACATTATAGCATGTTCCCATCTAAAGTTGTGGAGAAGGGGCACTTTATACATGTGTTGTTTGTGTTGTGGATGTCAGTGTTTAAAAGAAGAGGAAATAATCACTGCGGAGGAGTGATTTTTTTAGCATGGCTCTAGGTTAGCAAGCCTGAAGCAATGCTCAAAAATGCCTCCTCCACAGTGATTAAACGAATCTTTTAATTTCAGGTAAGTTAATACAAATGTCAAGTAAAGATGTTAAAGGAGCTGTTTATTCCTTGCTTGAATTTAATGGAAAAATACTAGCTGGTATAAATAGTGCAGTAAGTCTTCACAGGTGTTGTGCTAACAGTGGTCGAAGTAAGAAAATAACCACTGTGGAGAAGGGATTTTTGAGCATAACTTCAAGCTTTGCAACATGAAGCTATGCTCAAAAATTACTCTCCTGCAGTGATTATTTGCTTTTATTTTGGCCACTGACTGTTTGTTCCATAACATGAATATTATGTATGGAAGTACCGTAATGCTTTGATTAAACGCTGGGGGCGTTTATTAAATATTTTCATTTGTAGAGGGGGCGTTTAATCGAGGGGGCGTTTAAAAGAACGCGGCGTTTATTAAAAAATATAAGAATTGCGAATTGTTATTACAGTAGTAAAAAACAAAATACAAACAAAAAGTATGATAGTTTCAGCAATAAATATTCAACTGTTAACAATGTCAATTTCCTCATCTATATCGTCTGCATCGATGATATTAAGTTGTGGTGCAGCGTCAGCGATATCATTTTTGGAAATTTCGAACGGGTTTAAATCAAGTTCCCTATTTTGGAGCAGCATCGTCTGGTTTTTTAAAAAAATTCAATCCTACTTCAGTTTTCTTCCCTTCCTTGAAACACGAAATCAGATGATCTTGAGAGCCATCTACTGACAAGACCAGCGAACAGAACCTTATAGATGATGTTTCAAATAAACGCCCCTTTTAAGAAATTTTTTGAAATTTGGCATTCGAGGCGATATTTTATAAGAACTCGCTAAAAATGTTTCAATTTTGTCCACTCATTACTGTGTTTCGTGCAAAAAGGTCCAAACTGCGTTTCCGGTCCAATGAACTGAAAAGACGTAGCACCGTCCTGAAATTTGGTTCCGGCATTCTAGGCAATATTACGACATTGCTGGCCAATTTCTTTCTTATGTCATTTACATTTACCAAATTTTTGTTAACTCAGAAACTTTTTCAATTCTGTTTATAAAGATTTGACCAGAGTCACATTTTATGAAACTTTGACTACATTCACCAAAATTATGATTTTATGATTTTTGTTGACTTATTTAGATTTTTGTTCTTATAAGGATTTGACCAGAATTACATTTGGGCTTAGAAATTTAAAAGACAATACTTTTGTATGAGGCTTTGACCATGAATCTATTTGGCAGCCATTTTTTATTCTGCGAAAGCTTCCTCATCAATGTTTGGTCATAATTTTAGATTGATAAAAAATATTTTTTCTAAAAATGGCTTTTAAAATTTTCTGAAATCTCCACTTTGAATTTGAGAAGCTTACTTCAATTTAGAAATAAATATTTTAATGTTATAACTTTTTCCAAGTCAGCAGTAAAGATGCTCGAACAACGTTGTTCTAGCATCTTAACTGCAAACTTAGAACACTGGGACCGTCTTCTATGAGACTGGTTATGTCGATGACAATATTTCAGTGCCGATGCATATTAGTGTCAAGGGTTTATGTCAAGTCATTTATGTTGTCTATGATTAGGTATCAATATACGAATGGACCGGTGATAAAGAATTACGACAAGAATGTTGTTATCATAATACAATACTTGCATTATACTTAAAAGTAAAAGGTGACTTCATTCTGGTGAGTAGATTTTGATTGTTTTAAAAACTGCCTCAAATAACCAAGTATTATATAAGGAAGGAAATAAGGAGGCGCGGAAATCTCGAGTTACGAAAATCTCGAGTTATGATGTCATAATGACGTCAAAATGGAGTTTTGTTGAAATCCACAACTCGAAATTGATTTAGTTGTTGAATTGTTTTCGAGTTATTAACTCGAGATTGATTTAGTCCTTTAATTTTTCTCGAGTTATTAACTCGGAGTTAACTCGAGCTGGATTTAGTTATTCAATTTTTTTCAAGTTGTTAACTTAAGTTATAAGGCCTGGACACAAATCAAATCAAAATGTTTCTACATGTTCTTGAAAATGTTTGTGACGTTCAACAAAATCAATCTAAGCTAATTAACTCGAGGTTGATTAAGCAACTAAATCAAACTCGAGTTAACTCAAGAAAAATCAAGCAATTAAATCAATCTTGAGTTTATAACTCGAAACGAATTAAGCAACTAAATCAATCTCGAGTTAATAACTCGAGATTTTTAACTTGGTACCTTTTTTAATTTTCACACAATGAAAGAAACTTTTCTACCACATGTATTAATTTTCATGCATTCACAACACATGCATGTTTAATTTAAATACTTTTGAAAAATAATTACACTTGTAAAGATTTTTTAACTACATTTTCGCATGTATTATGAATTAATTTTTGTGCTCATAATTTTGCGCGCAATAGCTGTACTAATTATCACACAAAAACTAACCTTGTTAAACAATTGCAAAAATTAGTACAAAGAAGGTAAAATGTCAAATATAAGCCCTGGCCAAGTCGCTGGTAAAACAAATTTTTGGGTGGCTTATAAATGGGATGGATATGTGGAAGTAGGAGAGATAGAAATCCCGCATGAATACAAACCTTTTTGAGAAAAGTATAAGAGGTTCAGCTGTTTAAAAAATAAAATGCATAATTTGATATATTGTCTGCTAAATCGCAAATGCTTCTTTGCTTGCTAAATTTTGTCCCTTTTTATTACATTATATGTAGATATTTTTTTATTTTTTGCAGGGGAAGGGTGTTTGTTTTCCAGATTTGTTTTTATTTCATATTCAGAATTTTACAGAATGCTGTATGTAAATACTGCAGTATAAATATAAAAACAATATAGATAGCTATATATCTTTTTTACTTTCTATTGACTATATTGGCTATATTCCAAGAGTTGCGGGAAACCTCCAGTGAAGGAGTGTTTCTAAGCGTAGTTTTCAACTTCATGGGTCGGCAGCTGATATCCAGGCTTGTATGATCCAAAGCTCCAGCAGCCTTAAGCAATACTCAAAAAACACTCCTCCACAATGATTATTTGTTCTTATTTCGAACACTGGGCTCTTTTACTTATCGAACTTTTGTAAGAATTTATATCAACAATCATTATTTATATTATTTATTAATAGAATATCTCCAATTGACACTGTTTTATCTGATTGTTTGTTTAGGTTGGTGATCTTATGCGTTCTGTTACTCTTCTCACTTATAAACCTCTAGAAGGAAGACTAGAAGAAGCAAGTTTTCTTTATTTATTATGACATTCAATGTCAGCTGTATATGTATCAGTTTACCGGGCTTGTCAAAAACTAGATTAAACCATGAGCCTGATGTCAAATATTAGTGTCAATATTCCTCCCAATGAATGATAGTATTTACAGATTCCTGGTATAGATAGTTCAAGATCTGAACCCAACATATTTTACAACATTTCCCCCAAATATGGTCTTAGGCTATATAGTCTGTATCTATGAAAAAATAACTCCTCCATGGCAATTATTTATCTCAAAAAAGAATCTTCCAAAATAATTTCCAATACTTAAACGTTTTTAGATAGCGCATGATTTTTCACCAAATTGGATGACTGCTATTGAAATAATAGATGACGATACATTTCTTGGTGCAGAGAATTCTTACAATTTATTTACGTGTCAGAAAGATAGCGCTGCTACTAGCGATGAAGACAGGCATCATCTACAACAAATAGGGAAATACCACCTTGGTGATTTTGTCAATGTATTCCGACATGGTAAGTGCATGGGGTTAAAGTAACTGCTGGTCATCACTGTGGAGGAGAGATACCGAAAAATCTCTACTTCACCGTGATGACCGGCAGTTGTTTTAGCCCATACAAGAGGGGTATTTTCCACCTCGTGACTTTTGAGCATCGTTTTAAGACTTCGTAGCCTTAACTTATCTTAAACAAACACTCCTTTGCAGTGATTATTTGCAACATTTTATGCACTGACCTCTATTATTCCAGAATGTTTGCTATTAATGGTTTACTGATCCATTACAAGTTTGTTGACCAAACACACTTCTGTACAGATTCATTTCTATCGAATTTTGTCAAATTAGTAGATTTAACCCTATCAAAGAAGTTAGCTTTTGAGCGAAGTTTCGAGATGGTCCTTAATGATTAACTCCACACTAACCATCCTGACATATTATGTTGGCCTTATGTTTATGCTGATTATTATGATGATCATTTTGAGAGAGCCATTCAACGTGAGTATCATCAACGCAAGGATAGAGAATCTATAAACTGACCAATAAGATCGTATGGATTGTTTGAGCTGAGCAACATTGTTATTATCAGGTGTATTGAATGTTTCATCAGGTGTATTGAATGTTTCATCAGGAGTATTGAATGTTTAAGCTGAACCACCTCGTTATTATCAGGAGTATAAGCTGAACAACATTGTCATCATTGGGGAGTATTAAATATTTTTTCTGAACAACGTTGCTTTCATTTATTTTTCTAACATATTTATTTTTCTAGGATCGCTGGTGATGCATCATACAATAGAACAATCAACACCTATATCAAATTCAATATTATACGGAACTGTACGTGGTGCTATAGGTATGATTATTTGCAGTTAAACCTTTGTTATGCCTTTTTTCTCCCATTTACGAACACATCCATTCAAGTTCTTCAATCAATGTTAGTATACAACCGAACTTCACCAGCAGTTAAAATAATCCTGATCTAACCTTCTATGAAACTGGGTTAAATCGGGAACTTTCTCCTGTAGCTAACAGATAAATAGTATAAACTGAATATAAGCTTCCATCCATTGAGGATACTTTGGATGATACATTTTAATAAATTACTTCAGAGCTTGTTTGTGATATTTTTAGCCAAACTAAAAAATGTAAATGTTACCTTTATTTATTTATTTATTTTTTGCTAAGTCATTTAAATATTTATTTTTTGCTGAGTCAGAACTTCTTTCAATATCGTATACAGCGTAAAATATTATCGAATACGCTCTCATGTACTGTATAGACTTATCCACAAATACATGAAAACTAGGCGTTGACTGATCAAAGTAGAACTTGTTGCAATACAATAACTTCCAGTCTATGCACAAAGTTTGTATTTTGAGCAGCCAACGTCTCGTTTTCTATTAATTATTAATTAACAACGTCTCGTTCTCTATCCTATTAATTAATATAGTTCAGATATAAATGCTGAATTTTATTTTATGCTCAATTTTACTGGTTCCTGTCTCGTTTGATTGGTTTACGCCTGTGTTTGCCTGGAAATAATAATGGCTAAGTCTGAAGAGTACGACAGAGGCGAACTGTTTAGGCATTGTAGGTATGGTTTGTTTTGTTTTCTTGAGGAATTTACATTTTTTCATATGCGGAACGGTATTTTTGGCAATCTGCATTTCATTCAGGTCTTGTAGCAGGATTACCAAAAGATATGTACGAATTTCTATCGCAAATCCAAAAGAAACTATCGACAGTCATAAAGAGTGTTGGTAAAATAGAACATTCATTTTGGCGTTCGTTTCATAATGATCGTAAGACGGAACCATGTGTTGGTTGTATTGATGGAGACCTTATTGAAAGTTACTTAGACCTTACTAGAGCGCAAATGAAAGAAGTTGTTACTGGATTACAGGTATGTTCGCAGTTGTCGAAATACGAGTAAAGAATCACTGTAGAGGAGAGATATTTGAGCATAGCGTCATATTCCGTTACTTGAAAAAAGAGTAAATCTCTTTGAAGGAGTGATTTTCGAAAGGGTTGAAAAGCCTGAAGCTCCTCCGCTGTGATTATTGAAGCAGGGAAATTTTGAGTTAAAAAATCTCGAGTTGTGACGTCACAATAGAAAACATGAAATATGCTATTTCGAAGGAATTTAGCATCAAAATATTTTTCGAGTTTGTAGCTCGAGAATTTTTAGGTGCCTTAAATTTCATTTCTGTTAAATATTCACGACTTAGTAACTCGAAAATTTAAAACTGTCTGTAAAATCCATAGCTATATCCGTAAATTGCAATCGTATGTTTTATACAATAGGCAACGTTCGATCGTAAAGTTCGATTGCAACAATTGGCACAACTGGCTGTCTCCTTCGCGGATAATTTTGTGATTTTGCAGATAATAACGCGATTTAAAAGTGCAAAACGTAACTGACACTGGTCCAATAGCATGCTATTTTCTAAGTTATACAAACTGAAAGTGAAGTTCAAAATAAGTATGTAAAAAAACCTTCGCATGAAAATCTTTACTACTATAGCTACTGCATCCTTAACTTTTTGACACAAAGTACTGTTGCTTAAAAAAACGTGTTGCTTATATAAAAACATATGTGTATTTCACTGTAAAATATACCAAAATTTGCATTAGAGACAAATCCATCAATCAATATAAATACACTTTCAGAAAGAAAAAAAAACTGCGTGTTTGCGCCTTCAGAATATGCTTCCGAAACGCATAAAAACGGAGTCTGGTAACGTAAACCTAAAATTTTAATCAAGAGTCTCGAGTTAGTGACTCTAAATGATTTAGACCACTATAAATTTTTCAGTTACTTACTCTAGAATATTTATCAGAAATAAAATTATCGAGTTGTAGCTCTAGAAAATTTAGAGCTTTAAAAATACTCGACTTACTAACTCGAACAAAAATAACGCGATAAAAATTATCCAGTTAGTAACTGGTGAAATTTAAGGCACCTGAAACACTGTTCTTCTGGTTGAAATATGATACATGTGTGAAATATATACATGCGCGATTAATTAAGTTAGTTGCGCATGTTTTCACGATTATTTGACAAATATATAGTTCGCAGATATATAGTAACTTTGAAAATTGTAAGTTCCAACAAAAGAAAACTGCATATCGATCGCTGATTCACTCACTTAGTGGTCGAAATAAGAGCAAATAATCACTGTGGAGGAGGTATATTTGAGCAGAGCGTAAGGTTATGTTCAAAAATACCTCCTGCACAGTGATTATTTACTCTTATTTCGATCACTAACGCTACTTTACTTTTCCCATCTTGTTCACAGATATTTTTTAATTCTGAAGGCGGATTTCCACTAGACGAATTCGTCGTGCGAATTCCAAATGAAACCGTTGCATTGGTTGAAAGCGACGTCACTTACAACCAATGCAGTGACTTCATTTAGAATCATGCTAACGAATTCGCCTACTGGAAATCTGCCTTGAGCCTTGAAGTGTTTAGGAAGGAACCTTTCGTACCTAGTCATGTTTGTAGGTCCTTATTTTTTGACTGATCGTAGAAAGAACCGGTTAAAATGTTCAACGCTTTCTATGCAGAATTATGCACGTGCATTGTACAATGCTCAAGGAACTTCGATCGATATAAAGCATGAGAATAACGTGAACATGAAGAGATTATGTAAATAGTAGTTAAAGTCTTTGCGATATTAAATTATATTATGTCTTGATTGATTGCTACGAGTGGTTAAATGCGATTGAAATTAATTTCGATGCGAGGTTTTTGACTCGATTCATATTTTTTGAAGAATGTCCGCAGTGAAGACGCTAGAATAACGTTTTCTACGTTGCTAGAGCATGTTTACTGTGGACTTTTAAAAAGTTTTTGTCCACTGCGATGTGATGTTGTTCTTGATGTAAGTGATTCAATTGTTTTAGATTGACGATGATGGGATGAAAAGAGATTGCACTGTTGATGATCTCATAAAAATTGTAGAAGAACTCAGTAGGATACACTAACGAGTTTTGTTAGACCCATAAGAAATAAACTTGCCATATGGCGAGATACACGGAAATAGTGCAAACTCCAACTGAGATCACAATAGCTGAGAATATAGCTGTTGCTATGGGAATTAAAGGTGTAGCCATGGAGAAACGTTGATGTTTTTATTACGTGCTATTCATTGTTCGAAATCAGAGGAAATAATCGCTTTGGAGGAGTGATTTTTGAGCATTACTTCAGACTCCACAGTGATTATTTGCTCTTCGAACACTACTATACATTTGTATGTGTTATTGTTATACGAACGTTTCTTAAAATGATCTTGTATTTTTCATCCTTCTAAAAATTAATTTTCATTAGACGGGAAATTCAATGCGAAAGCCAAAAGAAGACATTCTATTGGTAGAAATAGACGTAGATTTCTACCAGTGGAATGTACTCTTTTGGCTTTCGCGCGGAATTTCTCGCCTAATGGAAATTATATTCGTTTTTTTGGTACCTTCTCAACATTTCGTTACACAAAGCAATGAAACTGCTTACAATGGATTGGATTGTTCGGTACAAATAACCAATCCATTGTAAGATCGTTAACTTAATGCTGTTAATATTATTACTACAAACTAATAAACATCATGTTCATACGAAGCTATAAATTATCTCGAATGAATGTCCAATGTTCTTTCGACGTCGTTGAAAAGTAACTGCTGTAAGCACTGATCGAGATAATAGCAAATAATCACTGTGGAGGAGATATTTTTGAGCTTAGCTTCGGCTTTATTCTGTTCAAAAGTCACTCCTCCACAGTGATCATTTGTTCTTATTTCTTATACTGACCCGTATAAGCTAGTATGTAAAAAGTGTACCTTGGTTTAATAACCAGCATGATGTGAATAGCTTAGTGTAGTAACTAATAATCAATGATATAATAACTAGCCTGGTGTAGTGACAAGAATGATGTGGTAATTAGCAAGAGGTGAGCCTGGATATAAATGCAGGTGCTGTTCGACAGTTATATCCAGCCTTGAGGTAGCTGATGATGTAACTAACCTTGTGTTAACTAATCTGATGTATTTTAACCAGGATGAAGTAATGATGTAACTAGCTTGGTATAGTAGCTAGCTTAGTGTGGAACAAGCCTGTTGTAAGTTATATTTTGTACACTATATTGTATACTGTAATTAATTTCATCAAAAACGTTCTCCCTGTTTGATTCTAATAATTTACCGTGCTTCACATTCTAAAATATTTTTTAACAATTTTGATATATTTAAGTAAAACGGAGAAGGATGTCCAAGCCTGAATATAATTTCCAGATTTCGCCTGTGGATGAGTGTTGTTGAGTATTGTTTTCAGCATTGAAGCTGATTACTATGCTCTAAAAACACTCCTGCACAGATGATTTCTGGTAGTTATATTCTGGATAGGTGTCAGCAACGAGCTTACAATTGATTTGTTTATTTGGTACATTGATGCTCTTCTTAGATAATATTGCTTATAATCTGCTTGTCACTACTAAATTCATACTTTGTTTGAATGAGTCAAATAAGCAAGCCTAAATATAATTGCCGGACCTCACCTGTGGAGGAGTGTTTTTTGAGTATAGTAAGTCCGGTATGTCCTGAATGGCTTGATAAGTTATTTCTCACATAAATGAACAGAAGAGTGCTGGAAATAATAGCAAATAATATTGTGGAGGAGGTTACAAAGTCTGAGGCTATGCTAAAAATTCCCTCCCCCACAGTGACTATTTGTGTTTATTTCGAGTAGTGCTGAAGAAGAATCTTTATCGTGGGGGATTTACATGTTACCAGTGGTCGAAGTAAATAATCACTGTGGAAGCTGGCATAGTGTTTTCAAAGTCTGGAGCTATGCTCAAAAGGTCCATTCTCCACAGTGATTGTTGACTGTTATTTCGATCTACCATATTTCCTCTATTAAACGGGGGTGCTTTTGTTAGAGGGGGCGTTTATTAAAATAAATATTTTGGTGCCTGTGGAGTTTTTAGAGTTTCAATATTATGAGAAGTTAATCTTTTAACTAAATATCGTCGACATCTGTAGTAAACGTAGATAAATGTAGTAAAACCCGTCGACATCTGTAGTAAAAGTTGACAAATGTAGTAATATCTTTAGTAACGACAAATGTAGTGACACCCGTCGACAATTGTAGTAACGTTGACGAATGTAGTAAAACTTTTGACTGACGATAACTGTAGTAAATCAATATACTTGTTTCGGGGAGTGTATTAAATTTCATTTTTGTCTTAACTTTTGAACGAATGGCTTATATGGCTAGAAATTGTAGGTATTTTACAATATTTTATCAAGAAGCATTTTTAAATATTTTTTTTAGTAACTAAAGATTATTTTCCCTTTAGCAACCAAAAATAGGAAGTGGGAAACCGGCTTTAGCCACCTGAACAACTTTTGTGGTCGTTAAAAAACACATATGAGCAAATACTTTGTTCAGTAAAGCGGGTGTAAATAAAGTTTATTAAAAAGATATTACTTTATAGTGTCTTCTACTATTCAAATTCGATAATAATAAGTCAAATGTATCTAGACATAAAGTGACTTTTCAATTTCCCACTCTTTTTCGCTGATATTTTAATCTTTCAACTTTGATACCTTTCATGAGTATAATAATTGTAGCTACCAACGGAGAGTTCAAGGCGAACATGATTTCTTTACTTCTTTTCAAATTTCTACTGTCTGACTTGTATTATAAAAGAGCAGTAGAATAGTAAAAGGGTAGATAGAATGCATACTGTATGTGGATTGTGATTGAAATTAAGGTTTCAACTGTTATCGAATTATCGAAAATGTATCCATCGTTCTTAGTAATTTTCTTTTGTTGTCGTTGGTTATTGTTTTGCGTCAGCCTCGTACGTGATCAGCAATGGATGACGAAGTTTATGAAATAATGGTGAAAACGTTATCAAACAAATCAAATCAAATGAATCATTTTCAACTTTTTAACTAAATTACCCAAAATTCGGAATCAACACCTTCAAAATATTAAAACTGGAAACTTTCAAGTCAAACCACCATTTTCAAGTTTTTGCCCAAATTGACCTAAATTAGTCAAAAAATGTATTTTTGTAATGGAATTTGTAGAAATGACCCCCCCAAAAAATTCGGAAACATGAAGCTTTCAAGACAAACGGACGATTTCCAATATTTTGCTCAAATTGTTCTTATTTAGTCCCAAAATCTATTTTTAGAACTGATTTTGAAAAAAACGTGCGGGAACCAACAAAAGTTTGACATCTTCCATCATAATGCAGAAAAAAACAATACTAGGCATGTATTCTCGGTTTACTACAGTTATTGTCAGTTAAAAAAATTACTACATTTGTCGTTACTACAGATATCGCTACATTTTTCAACGTTTCAAACCTGAATATACTTTAGAAGCATTAACTTTCGCGGGCATTAACTTTCGCGGTTTTAAAAATCCGCGAAATTTTTGCATTTCGCGAGCACAAACTT
>JAULBZ010000959.1:0-25203 GCA_032360805.1 Neoturris breviconis | reverse complement strand
GTGGAGGAGAGATATTTCAGAATATTTTCAGCCAACTTGGCTGAAAATGTTCTGAAAAATCTCTCCTCCACAGCGATGACCGGCTGTTATTTCGAGCCCTGTTAATATATGTATAATATATATATATATATATATATATATGTAATAACTTCTTCAATATTTTGAATAAGAAGTATAGAAACAAAAAAACAAACAATAAAACACTACTTATTCCAACACCCCCTTCAAAGTTATTAACTGAAGTTGAACTTTTATAGCACATGACATCCCTGTAGGCACACGTCCCATCGACGGAAGACTGGGTAACTGCCAGATATCACCTGTGGAAGAGTGTTTTTTTATCCAAAAATACTTCTCCATATTGATGTCGGCAGTTACATCCGGGCTTGAAACGTCGTTTTTCGGTAGAAATTGACGTCACACCACCTTCATTTGGTTTTCATCGCAAATTTTTAGCCTTAAAAAAAAAAATTCCTAATTGCCAAAAACTTATTCAAGGTCTGCAGTAAAGATGCTAGGGAGAGTTATTCTAGCGTCTTTACTGGTGACTTTGAGCAAGTTTTTGCCCACTGGGTTAATCCAAGTTACTCACAAGGGCGGAGGCGTACTTCGTACCACAACCCCCGAAATTTCTTTTGTAATTTCTTTTTGTAAAACTTTTCACACGCTATTGCCATTTGGCCTAATTTGGTGACTTTTCATGTTTGGATTTCTTTTCCGAAAAACAATCCCAAACGAACCAACGACCACTTTACGCTTTCAGGACCGGAAATTTCCTGGATTTTTTTAAAAAATACGATATTATCTTGGTCTAGGCATTATATTGGCTTTTTACTGAGTAATAGTGAAAAAATTCAAATAAATAATTACTCTAGCTAAATTTCGTTTTTCGCCTTCTATGCCAGGTTTTCGCAGGTACTGCGGTAGGATAATTAGATTCTGCACGGGGTGTGGTACATCGTACCCGGGTTATTACACCCCCTAAAATCCCGGAGCTTATAGGGTTAAAACGTGGCGTGCGCATTGGGAGCTTTCGTTTTTCATCTCCATTTCTTAATAAGGAAGAAAATCTCACGAGAGAATTACTTAAAGCCCTCCACCACAGACGATATGCATTCACAAATCAATTTCATAAAGTAGTATTAACACAATGCTTCAAATAAGAACAAATAATACCTGCGGAGGAGTGACTTTCCACAGAAAATTTTGAAGTGAATTTATGTAGTGATTATTTGGACGTATTTCGTGCATTGATTAACAGATTCAAATATTTACACCAAGTCTGAATATAACTGTCGAATATCAACTGGAAGCTGAAAACTGTACTCATAAACACTCCTCTACAGACGACGTCTGGCAGCTATATTCAGACTTGTACACAAGTCGCTAAAATAAATACTTTATCAACGCATTAACTATCGCCCCTATCATTCTGCTCTGTGAGGATCACCTGTGGGTAAGAGTCTTCCGGCTACATCTAATTACTTAACTGTAATTCGCACCTGCCAGTGCGAAGGAGTGTAATAATAGCGAAATTGCACGAATAGCTACACTCCTACACAGAGCTTATCCGAGAATATTTGCAACTAAGCTATCAATAATAGAGTTAATATTCTAGTTAGTATTGAATGAAAACAAGTTCCAATGGTTTCTGGCCATAACAAGCAGAGAAAATCAGGGTTAGTTTCGTTCTTGTCAGGAAGTAATAAATATATCAGTAGAAAATTAGAAGCACGTTGTGTTAGTGACTGTCTCAAAAATAAAATGCACAGAGAAACGTACTGAGTCAACGATCTCGTAATGGATTGGTTTCTTGGTTCCGAAGAAACCAATCCATTGCAAGCTCATTGACCTAACACTCTTCTATGCAGTTTCATTTTTCCTTGATTTTTTTTCAAATTTAGGCTCTTTTAACTGATTAAAAATTTCTCTTTTGAAAGGAAATTTTGAGGTGGTCCCTTAACGAACTTGCAATGGATTGGTTTCTTCATTACAAATAAACAAATCAATGGCAAGTTAATTGATTCAGTATTCTCTGTGATCCTCCTTATAGAGCATTCTGATAGGATACAAAACTCGATTTTAACCATACGATGTTTCTATGACGACATATCAGCTATTAGTTGTTTGCATGTAAGCAACATATTTGCATGTATTGGTAAACACGATGAACGTATGCCAGTAGAAGGATCAACAGTAAGCCATGATAAACAATCAAAATGTTCAAGTACACATCTAAACCAAACATAAGAAACAACAATCACTGATTGGTTAAAAGATACTGGAAAACCAATCAAACTGATAACGTTCTCATTATTTTGGAAAACTATTATTCGGTAGATTTAAAGTATCTGCAATGTAGAGAATCCGCTAAAAACCATCCGCAATGGAGAGCGTTATGTCAATGGATTTAGAATTGATTGGTTTCTTAGGTATAAAGCAACCAATCAATTGAAAGACGGTTATCACTGTGGAGGAGAGATTGTTCAGATTATTTTCAGCCAATTTGGCAGTGATGACCGGCAGTTTCAAGCCCTAGACCGTAGATTGAATACTCTTCTTCCAGCTTCAAAATAACAGTCTACTGTGTAGGAGCGCTTCAAAAACTATACTTAAGAAGCACTCCTCCAAAGATGATATCCGGACAGTTATTTTAGGGCTTGTCAGGAACAATTTCAAACGGCAAACGGTAAAAAAAAACTTACTTAAGCACTTCCAGATGGTTATTTGAATTCATTGGGTGCATATTCGTTTGTGATTGGTTTGTCGAAGTCACATGTGCATGAAGTTCAGACTATAAAAGTTAATAGAAACAGCAATTAATCCGGTGCTTAACATAAGAACAACCAGCGAGCAAAAACTTGTTTAAAGTCCGCAGTAAGGACTTTACTGCGGACTTGAACAAGTTTTTGCTCGCTGGGAAATCACTGTGAAGGAGTGAGTTTTAAGCATAATACACATCGAACCCTTACAGTAATCGGAATAAGAGCGAATAATCTATGCGGAAGAGTGATTTTTGAGCATAGATTCAGGCTAAGAAGCATCACAAGCCGTGTGATGTCCATTTCTACCAATGGAATGTTTTCTTTTGGCTTTCGCGCAAAACCTTCAGTCTAATATAAATCAACCTTTATTTCGCCCACTGCAAGCCTCGAGATAACAGTCAGGCATCACCTGTGGGGAAGTGTTTTTGAGTAGTTTTTAGCTTCACAGCTGAAAACGGTACTCAAAAAACACTCCTTCACAGGTGATGTACGACCGTTATCTTGAGGCTTGCCACTGTCTCACAAGGATTCTGCCTTTAGCTTGCAACAATCCTGAATATAACTGCCAGACATCACCTGTGGAGGAGTATTTTTTGAGCATAGTGCTCAGCTTAAAAGCAGTTATATTCGGGGTTATACACCGTAGATAAAAATCTTGTATAACTGCATAACCGAATGAATTGGACGCAATTTTAATATAAACAAACCAACAAACAAACAAACAAAACAAAAGCGACTAACCTTTATGATACGAGGTTCTTCACACTTTTTAGATTTACCATCGACAGGTGAACCAGAGAGTAGGTAACCAATCGCTAAACGCTCAGAACATTCGGTCTGCTCAGGGGTTTGCAAGATCTTTGTTGGTGACGTCATATACACTTGTTTATTCGATATGGGTTGGAAGGGTGATAGTGAAGGCATAGAAGGAAATTGTGGAGATAACATTTTCGAAATTTCAGTTGGCGGAGATGTTTGAAAAATGGATGCATCAGATGGCGAAGCTAACATGGGTAGTAAACTATGAAGTGATTCACGTTCGCTATCATCATCAAAAGAATTATTAAGTAGCGTCGAACTATCAGGCATTAACAAGTCATTGTTTGTTTTAGTTTGAGTTCTTACTGAAGAGGAATATTTAGGAGCTGGCATTACAAATATACGACTGTTTGTTGTAGCAATATGACGAGTTGATTTCAAATGTACAAATTTGATGTGATTATGGATAATTATCGTACATAATGATATGCTCTTAAAAACACATTGTCCCTTTCTGTTAACATCTAATGAACATGGAGCGCATACTTCACTTAACGGTGACATTGGACGATTACCTTGATTTGACGGAACTATGTTCTGTATATGCTTTTGTATTAAATGATTTAGTTCTAAAATCGATGAAAGAAATAAATCAATTCAGCGCTCAAATAAAACAAATAATTGCTGTGGAGGAGTGATTTTTGGACCTTCATAGCTTCAGGCTTTGTTGACTATAGTTATATTCATAAACCACTCTTACACAGTGATTATATGGTGTTACCTTAACCCTATTAAGGTTGGGGGGAGGGGGGAAGCATTTAGAGCCCCAAAAAAGTCCATCCTGAATAGGGTTAAGCGAATAAATATCGCAGGAAGAACTTTTTGCGATTTTGCGCCTAAACCGTGAGAATAAATAACGTGGAATTCAATGAGTCAATCGCAAAAAGAAATTACACAAATTACGCTCAAACTGACAAAAACGCGAAAATTAATTCAGCAAAATCAGCATTACTTAAGATATTTCGAATGGTACAGTTTCTCAATAGCGAAGCAAACAATACCTTTCAATTCCGATCGTCCAACTTCGCCAAATTTTGTCAATACAACCCTCCATGAGAGGACAGTATACGAGGTAACACTTGTGATGAATTCCCATAACTTTCGTAGAGCTATACTCCAGATTAATGAACTGTTCTTCTTTCTAAAACGACAAAAGAAACATCTAGTAAACTCTATGAAAATGTCTAATAAAAACAAAACCTTGCAAGCGATTGGTTCTGCGATACAAACCCAGTGGGCAAAAACTTGTTCAAAGTCCGCAATAAAGACGCTAGAACAACTTTACTGCAGACTTTAAACAAATTTTTGCCGACTGTGGGGAAGAAATCCATAAACTGTGCAAAATCGTTAACTCAGAACCCTTTCAGTGTTTGAAAATAAGAACATATAATCGTGGAGGAGGGATTTTTGAGCATAGTTCTTTTTTATGCGATGATCTCTAAACCTTAGACAAACAAAAAACCCGTCAGCACACGTCGTCAGATCAACATTGAAACAACGTCAATACGTCACAAAAATCACCTTGACACAGGTGGTTTGAGTGTATAGCTTTTTGCTTTTTTCGGAATGATTGACAGATGAGAGAATCGAGTTTCAAAATATTAGTTGCTTCTATTTCGAGCATAACATGGAACTACTAACTTTTGTTAGTAGGACAAATCTATAATTCAGTTGCATATTATGTCAAAAGTCACGAAATAACTGCCGGACATTACCGACGGAGGAGTGTTTTTTAGTAGTGCACTCAGCTCCTCCACAGATAACATCCAACAGCAATTTCGAGGCTTGTATCCAATGAAAATAAAAGAACAAACCGTTTTGGATATGTTATTCTGATTAGAGTTGTCTCATTTAATTCCCCAACCTTATCAGTACAGGTGACAATCAGCCATTGATCATCAGTAGATAAGCAGTAACAACAAAAGAGTATATTGGCATCGTTATCTTTCAACGAAAGAGCTGTATGTGCATCAGTCATAGAGTGAGAATCATTCTTGAGATATTTAAAACGTTCGGAGAGTATGTAAGGTGCAATATATACAGGTAAAGGTAGATTTTTCTCCACCTAAACAACAACAAACAAAATAAACACCTGCAATGATCGAAATAAGAGTAAATAATCACTGCATAATTCTCCACAGGTGTTTATTTACTCTTATTGCGACCACTGCTCTGTAATACAAATATGTCCCCAAGGACAACAACTTGTTAAAAATCTGTCATACAACAACCTTGTTCAAAGTACGCAGTGAAGACGCTAGAATAACGTTTTCAATGTTGTTTAAGCGTTTTTACTGCAGACTTTGAACAAGATATTGGCCACTGGTTAGATGATATCATAGAATACATGTACTTGAACTAGCATCTGCTCAAACATAACAATAAAATCAGTATTGCAGTGGTTCAGTCACTGTGGAGGAGTGATAAGCAAAAGCCTGAATTTACGCTCAAGAATCCCTCCTCTACAGTGATTATTTAATGTTAATATTAACCACTGTATTGACTAGTGGGCAAAATCTTGTTCTAAGTCCGCAGTAAAGACGCTAGAACAACGTTTTCAACATTGTCTTTATTGCGGACTTAGAACAAGTTTTTGCCCACTGAGAGGAACCGTGTTCGAAACAAGAACAAATACTTAATGGAGAAAAGAGATCTTATTTCGAACACTGAGAAGGTAATTAATGTACTTCAACTAAAAACGTTGTCATACTTGTCTTCTTCTAATCAGATTCTCTCTTGAGTTGGAAGTACCAAACCCAGTCATGCATTTCTCATTCTTTTTCTGATATGTCATAGGATTAGAACGGCATCTTGAATATACACTTAACGCAAGGTGTCGCAACTCTGGATTATGAGTACCACCAACATTCTTAGTACGCGCATTTAAATTCAATTGTAGGATTTGCTCCAAAGGTATCACCTGAAATGGATAAATAGGCATGAAATAGATAATTGCAGCTGAAAACTGCACTAAAAAAACTCCTTCACAGGTGATGTCCGAAATAAACAGTAATTTTGGAGCATAACTTCAGTGAATGTTATTTCATTCCCTTAAATGCTCTTCAAAGAAAATAACTACTGAAGAAATACAATTGTCCATGTGAAAATTTAATAATCTTTATCACTATAAATCTATTGATGGGTTAAAAATAAAAGAAAAAAAGGAACCAAGATAAGAATGACTTTTATAGACCTTCTCCAATCAACAAAAACTTGTTCAAAGTCAGCAGTTAAGACGTTTGACGTTGTTCTAGCGTGTTTACTGCGGACTTTGAACAAGTTTTTGCCCATTGGGTCGTATTAACCAACGTCCAATTCTCAGTATATCAAACAAGATTAACGTGTCAAAAAAAAATCTAAGTCTCCACTTCTGTTTTTAACATTTGGGTACGATATTTAGGTTTACTTTTAACTGAATGTGGTCAAATCCTCATAAGTATCTGTTTCTCCCCTTAACATCAGGATACGATATTTGGGTTTTGATACCAAAATTTCAGGATGGTACCCACGCCTTTTCGGACCCTTGGACCAACAATGCAAATTTAGATCTTTTTTGCCTTAAACTCAAACCCAAGTGGACAGAATGGAAAACTTGTTTATGAGTCCTTTATATCACCTCGAATGCCGTTCCCAAAAATGGTAGCACTTCAGGAACATGGTCTAATTAGAAAAGCAGGATGCCCAATGCAGCCGCCAATGCAAAGTGATACTAATAGCTCCGTTTGGAGGGCTGAAAATCAAACCGCCAGTGATTTATTTGCTTTTATTGCAACCACTGTATCATTACCTCAGATTGTCACTGTGGAGGAGAAATTTTTCAGAATATTTTCAGTCAAATTGAGTGAAAATATTTTGAAAAATCTCTCCCACAGTAATGACCGGCAGTTTTAAGCTGTGTTACCTGTAGAATGATGTTGTCTTTTAATTTATCAAAGAGTGGACTCATTTCAACAAAGCATTTCATCAAGCCAATAAAAGACCAAAGTTTTGGACATTTCTCTTCTTGAGTGTCAGCATGAAATGGATCAACCATGTATATAACAAGCATTGGGGGCTGTTGATTCGTATCATTTGCAGGTGTTTCATCAAAAACTGTTGCTGTTGGAGCAGCTGTAGAGCTGAAAAGTAATATTTTCAATTACATAGAATAGTTCCCGTCAGCCATTTTGGAATAGCTAAGTTAATATAAAAGCATGGCAAGAATAATTACAGCATTTTGAAAGCTGTGATTAGACACAAATTATATTGATATCAAGGTTACCTGGAGTTTAGCAAGCCCAAATAAGGATCTCAAATTTGGATGCTGACCTCCTCAGATTCAAGGAAAATGTGCTCCTTTCCATTAAAACGATTTTTAAAATGAATAATTTTGTGAATTTTGGTGATATTGGCAATCTTTGGTTAATACTGGACTCTGTTCTCAGATCAGTCCACGGAATTCACTACGACTATCACCTGTGGAGGAGTAAATTTGAACATAATTTTCAGTCGCACTGGTGATTGCCATAGTGAATATTGAGGAGTGAAGATTATCCAGCGTGATTAGTTTTAAGCAAGTTGTTAAAGGAGCAAGTTATTAAAGGACACAGGATTTGGAAGTATGGTTGTAACTAGATAACAAAATAAGCATATTTGCGGTTGATCAATTGTCAGAATTGGAATCAGGAGTCAGACAACTAGGATGCACCAAAAACCTTCCAGCACATACACAATATGCGTTAATAATAATCATGGTACCAGATATAACATTTATTATTTTCGAGATAGGAAAATAATCATTAGCGCTTGAAATAAATAGCCAAGAATCACTGTGGAGGAGTGTTTATCGAGTATAGCTTCAGGCTAGATTAAATTGAAGAGATTGATTGGTCTAATAAACAAACTTCAGACATTTATCAGGCATTTTCCAGAGAAGTTCATTAATATTTAGTAATTCTTTGTTCAAAAATGCAGTGACCGATTTTATCAGTCAATGTTTGATGTTATATATCGAAGTATAAATAACACTGTATAAGCAATCGGAAAAAAATGACAAATAATGCATAAACATGATTCATTGGTTGCATGGAAACCTAAATGATAAATTACTACAAATAGAGTCGGAGAAACAAAATGCAAATTGGCCAATATATATCGTCAATATCTTTGACGAAATTGATGAGTGAGGCTTATGGATTACATGAAACGGGATAAATATTCCACTACTTACGTATTTTGTGAATAAGGTGATGCACCAGTAGTACCACTCGCTGGTGACGAAGGATTTTTTGGATTCAAAGCTGAAGAAATGGCATTGGATGAAGCACTGCGTTCCACCTCTGACTTACTTGTATACAAGGAACCATCGAGTGTTAGTGAAGCAACATATGGCCCTAAAAGAAGAAATATTTTACCCTATACAGTGGATGAAATAGGAGTAAATAATCACCGTGGAGGAATTTTTTAAGGGACCATCTCAAAATTTCACTCCAAAACCAACTTCTTTGGTAGGGTTTAAAGACACCAAAAATTTACAAAATTCAAGAAAAAACGAATCAAAGGTGCGGTATTGAAAGTAGCTCACCAAACCGAGTAAAAGTAAAACTAAGCAAATATATTTGCATAAACACATCATGCATCATTGTATTATGTATATACCAAATAAAAATAAAGAATAAAATAAATAGGCAAATGTTATATGCTTTAAATTTTTTAAACAGAGTTGTCATTCTGAGGCGATCGGCTGATCTCGATCGCCATCGATTGCCCAAAAGTCTCTCGAAGTGATCCTACTTTCGATCGCCACAGCATAAGTCAAGGCGATCCAAGAAGAAGCAAATATAATTGCTTTAGTTCACTGGAAAGTAAAAGCAACTTATGGAATAAGAATCAAACGAATGAAAAAGTATCAAGTAAGCAACCAGCGCCAGTCTTTCACATCTTTTCCTACCATTATGAATTTTCAGTGGAGTTATTTATCTCACTCCTATGCAGACCTCTTAAAATTAAAGTACCGTTTTATATTATGCCGAACGACGGTTTGTTTACATTGGTTGTGAATTCAAATTACGAATTTCAGATTTCCTTTAACTGCCTTTTTGAATTAGTTCCCAGGAACAAAACTTTGTTCAAAGTCAACAATTAAGACACTAGAACAACGTGGAATTACATTGCTCTATTGTCTTTACTGCAAACTTTGAACTAGTTTTTGCCTACTGGGACAGAGCTCTTCCACAGTGATTATTTGGAACACTGAAAAAATATAATGAACACAAGTCTGAATAGAACTGTCAGACATCACCTGTGGAGGAGTGTTTTTTGACTAAAGTTTTTGGCTTTTAAGAACACTCCTCCACAGGTTAAGTCCAATAGTTAGATTCAGGATTGGAATAGAATGTTTGCTGATATGAGAGGACATACACACACTACTTGATGTTGATACTGATGGTGGGAAACTTCATAGCTAAAGATACCATCAAGTCTCAAAATAACTCACATAGCACCTGCATAGAGTGTTTTTGAGTAGAGTTTTCAGGTGACTGCACTATAAAAACAGTTCTTAACAGGTGATGTCTGACTTTGAGGCTAAAGACATTAGGATAAAATATACTAACCTAATTGATGTTTGCAAAATTGTGCAACAACTTTGAGCTTTTGCATAATTTTAGAATCGTTTTGACTGAACCACTCATCTACAGAAGAACTTGATACTTTCAAAACAGACTTTTGAGTGATGCGAATCAAGCCGTCACGCAAGTCTTTTACAATTGGACAGTGTTTACCAAGGTTCATAGACTAAGAATAAGTTATTTATAAAATGAATGACTTTTTTTTAGATCTAAATGTATTATAAAAAACCAAAAAGGGTTCCCTATATACTTGGTAGTTTAAATTCAATCCAACCACTATCTACACTATGTACATTCACACATAAATCAGGGTTTGAAATATTATGTGAGCATATAATTACTGTGGATGAGCATAGCTTTTAAGGTAAATAACCTGAAGCTATGCCCAAAAGTCCCTGCTCCACAGTCATTGTTTACTCATTTTTGGACCATTGCAAAATATCGCTCTAAAACCATTTTTTTGGTCAAATCAACTAAAATTGACAAAATTCAACAAAAAATGTGTTAGATCAATGAGCTTGCAATGGATTGGTTTCTTCGGTACAAAAGAAACCAATCCATTGCAAGATCATTGACTCAGTACTCTACTCTGTAGATTTTATTTTTGAGACGGTTTCTTGCGTACTCCGATCACAAAGCCTCTATTTACCTCTTTAGACAGACAGTAATGGCTACAACTTTAATTTGCTCGCTTTGCTGAATTGTTTGGAATTTTTGGCAAGATAATTTTGTCATGCAAAAACAGGAAAGGTTTTTAAAATTAATGTACCGGGATTCTAAAGAATCATTTTAAATAGAACAACCACTTTCCGTTTAAACTTATCGAAGCAAGCAATATAAGGCTTAATATAATTGCCAGAGCAGCTGTTGAGAATCATTATTTGAGTATAGTTTTAAGCTGCAAAAGCAGTTTCATGGTGATGTCTGGCAGCTTTTTTCAAGTACAAAATGATAAAGATGTACAAACAAATAATCAGAACCTTACCTCATATATTGAATTGAATTCCTTAAAAAACTGTTTCGTACTGCTTACAATAAATTCACTTTCTGGGAGAGCAACTATGTAAGCAATATTGCGTGGTCCACCGTAAGGTTCTAAATATAGCGATTGCCACTGCTTCATTGCAGCAGGTGATAATGAAAGCATGTCACCGTCATAATTAAACAATATTGAATTAGTTGATAACATAGATTGTAAACCCATTTTATTTGATAATTTATTTAATTTGTTAAAACTTAAAGGTCCATTTACTTTCGGCATATCCCATACAGATTTCCGAACTGGATTTTGTAACGCTTTTTCCAAGCATGGTTGAAGTTCCTTTAATAATTTGTTTTTTTGTAAATGAAATGATTTATTATTGTTCTGTATATTTCCATTCTCATTCGTTGGATAGTATCTGCTAAGCATAAAATGTAAATATCTAGCTGACAGCGGAGACGAGATACTCTTTGTTAAAAGTTCTAAACCCTCTGAAGATAACATAAACTTCGAAGGTGTGACTTCGTCCATGGTTTTTGTATTGATTTGGAGAGAAGAAACATTTTCGCAATACATGCAAGAATCTTCTGGAAATAAATAATTATCATTTTTAACCTTCGAAGCTTTCCAACAGTGATTTTGGTAAACTTGGAACGGTTTAGATGATTTCTTTTCGATAGTCTTTTGAGAATTTAACCAATTAAAAGTTGATTCCGATTGAGTTAAGTTCTCTAACAATGAATGTACACATAGTCCTAACATGTCAGCGGTGGCTACTTCCTGAGGCTGTTGTTTTCTGGTTGTAGGTGTAGTCAGCTTAGAGCTAGTCTGGTTATATTGATGCAACATATTATCCGATACTGATAAAACTCTATTGCCACTTGGCCTTCTGCTTAGTACAGGTGGGGTGTGGCTAGTGTCCCAACTTGGAGTATACTTTATTTTATTGATTTGTTTTTTAATTTTCATACTCGGCAATGTTAATGGTGTGTACATGGCAGGTATTGGTAAAGATTGCTGTCTTGGCAAGATAAATGTTGGAGATGCGTCCTATAGATAAAGAACGAAACAGAAATTTAAACAAGCAGATTAAAATAACAAAATAAGAATGGATATTATCTGTGGAGGAGTGTTTTTGAGTAGTTTTCAGCTCAAAAACATTCCTCCAAAGGTGAAATCTCACAGTTATTTTGTGGCTTCCTTGTTCTATCATATAAAATTACATATTTTCTGAATCAACGTAATAAACGTATCCAAATTAATGCTTTTTGAAAATAATCTGAAGATGGTTCCTTTAGGAGCCATCTCCAAAATTCATTTCAAAAAGCAGCTATTTATAGCAGCTTAAAGAAGTCAAAATCAATAAATTTGAGGAAAATTAATCCCCGATGAAGAGTGTTAAGTCAATGAGCTTGCAATTATTCAATTTCACAATCGTTGATTTAGCACTCTTCGAATTTTAGAGATGGTCCATTTTACTCACAGTTGTCGGTGATTTAACATCGAAATTCATCTCAAGCTCAGCAACATTATGATGCATTTCAGGAGACAATAAAGATAAAGAAGCTACAGACGTCTGACAAGTTGATGGTATATCGATGTGAGTTGATGTTATAGGTGACATCGTTTGCAGTGGTGGTTCTTGTGAAGGTGGTGTTGGAAACATCTGTGCAAGGTCATGTGGAGTCAAACTAGATGCTGCTGTTGTGGTTAAATTTGAGGTGGTAAGGTGAGTCACCTGATCATCCGTTGCTCCGGTGTTCACAGTTTCCACAATTGTTGCCTAATGTTCAAATTATTTTCAATTATATCAAAATGCAAGTCGTCACAGGCCTCTGAATTCACATCGGCATTCCCCTGTGGAGGAGCATTTTTGGAGAACCACGAAAATGATGATGCTGAAACTTAACTAGTTTTAATATAAACCAATTTGACACATACTGGCTAGATTTGAACATCATACTTCCAGCAGATCAAAAGATATTGGTCATAGCCTAAAACCACCTAGTTTTAAGTGGGAAATCCTATGTAAATAATCGATATCATTATTTTACCATAACTTATGTTAAGTAATGCTAATGTTACGAAACTTGGTGAAGTTACTTAAAATTACAAAACATGTTTTCCCCCGACATGCTTTGACTTTTATAAGGAACTTCTAATTTGCTATTTGAAATATTTTGTTCTCCCCTTCTTCCTACAATTACTGATATGTTTCACTCCAACCAAATGCCAGCGTTTTTGTCTTAAATTGAAAGGTATATTTATAAGGCATGGATTGGGTTATTTATTGTGTGTAACTGTGTAGGTACGTTATGATACGTGCATACGGAATTTGTATTTGAAAAAGTACAGAAATCGGGAAAGTTCTAGTGGAGGAAAAGTAGTGGTAAGATTTTTTGTTTATTTGTTTATTTTTGCTCTTTATAGGTCTCAGTCTCAGTGTAACCTTTCAGGATTTGTTTCTTTCATCACAATATATAGTTTGAGATCAATACAATTTCTTTGGCCAAAACAAGTGAAAAGAATACATATTGCAAAGCTGAAAACTATAGTAAAAGACTCCTCCACAGGTGATTACCAACATATCAGTGGTCGGAATAAAAGTAAATAATTGCTGTGGAAGAGGGATTTTTGAGGATAAATTCAGGCTTTGTAGCTTTAAGGATAGCTTTAGGCTTTACAGCCTGAAGCTAGGCTCAAAAATCTCTCCTACAAAGTGATTATTTGCTCTTATATTGACTACTGCAGTTATTTTCCAACTTGGGTTTACCTTTTTGAGAGTACCATCCTCCTCTTCACAGTCAAACATATGTTGCAAATCATCAATATTTGGCATTATATCCTTCGTACTCATCAAACTAGTTGACGTTGATTTCACAGCTGGTGAGAAATAAATGGGTGGCGGAGAAAGTGGTGGATTTTTCATCGAACCAAAATTAAATACAGGTGTTTCGGTTTTTGGAGTGTTAGGCGTTTTTGCACCACGTGCAGTACTTTTGCGCTTTCTTTTATTTGGACCAGTACGTGGAGGTGATTCACTTCTCGGGGAAGTTATAGGGCTGTCGTGTTTTCTCAACTTGACAGTACTTCTGCTAGAAGTCCGACGAGTAGTAGGCAGAAATATGTCATCATCAGAGCTTGGAACTTCGATTGGAGATAGAACAGAGCTAACTCTTTTCCCTCTAGGCCTTCCTGGTCCTCTCTTTGAAGTAGCAGGTGTTTCTTCTGGTTCTGATTTTATCTTCTTTACAACTGAATCTTGGTCAACGGGTGGTACTTCACTAGGACGTTTCAATCTATAAATAAAAGTAAATGTGACATTAGAAGGTATGAGTCACGCCTGAATATAACTGCTGGACATCACCTGTGGAGGAGTTTTTTTGAGTATATAGTGTTATGCCTAAAAGCTGAACACTCCTCCCACAGGTGATGTCCAGCAAGTCTGGAGATTGTTAATTTCATGGAAGCAATAAACTAGATTAGTTACAACTTAGGAGCCATCTTCAAAATTTGTTACCAAAAGCAGATATCTTAGCAGCTTTAAAAAAGTACAATTCAATAATTCAAAATTAATCTATGATGAAAAGTGTTAAGTCAATGAGCTTGCAATTGATTGGTTTCTTCAGGACAAAGAAACCAATCAATTGCAAGATCATTGATTCAGCACTCTTCCCCTGGTAACGAATTTCGGAAATGGTCCCTTATGCCTGTAACTAGGGGAAAATATTAATATCAAAGAAATTTTGAATAAAAATCAGCACACTGCAACTTCAGACAAGACTCAAAGTTTTAATAAGAACGCTAAGTGTCAATGTACGCTGTACATACCCATGACTTGGTGTTGGGTCCAACTTTAATTCACCATCATTATCAATTGTTATGGGTGACAAAATTCCATTTTCACTTTTAACTTCGTCTGTTTCTTTCTTTATTTTGACTGCAGTGTAAATATCATCCTGTCTTGGTTCTAGCATATTCGATGGTAGTTGCGGTCTTTTAACACTCAACGTTGTAGGTAGAAGATAATCAGATACCTTATGTTTATTATTACTTCTTCGACTTTCTGACTTAAATTTCGATTTACATCCATGGATGGAACCAGCATTGTATGTGGATTGAACTGGAAGACTGACAGGCATAGTTGGACACAACTGTTCAGATTTTAGTGAAGACGTAGGAAGGCTGTTCGAAAGTGTGTGCATCAATGGATCAGAAGTAACAATATTGTCATTATTGGAAGATAAGCGAGGAGTTAAAACATTTTGAGATCCAACAATGGATGGAGTCATTCTGCCGCTCAACGATGGAGGTGTTGAACGCCCAAGAAATTTTTCCGGTTTATGTGACCGGTTGTGAAAGCTAGCAACAGGAACAAGACTTGGATGTTTTGATTTTTGTGCCGTTAAATTATTTGAATTAGAATTGGGTGCTTGACCAAATGTGTTACTGAATGGGTTGCTTGTACCAACCTTAGAATTCTTCACTCTAAAACATTAAATCATTATACAACAAATGGAAGAAAAACATTTAATGAAAGGGTCTCTCTGCAAATAAACAAAGAGCACAAGATTGATTGTAGGTTCTATGCAGAGGCTTAAGTGCGAAAGGGGTATATTTTCCTTGAAGCTACAGAAGTCAGCATCAGAACTTCAGACCCTCTTTTAGACTGCATTAACCTCAGATTTAACAGTCAAATAGGTAGCATCTGATCTATACAATAAACAATTCTATAAAACAAGCATGATTTCGTAAAGACTCAATAGAAATAGAATTCTATAACATTACACAATATGGTAAATCTTTTATTAAACCAGGGGTACTTATTAGTATTTTTTTTATTTTAGTAGATGTGCTTATTGGAGGTAGGACTAAGAGTTAAAGAGTCAGACAATTATTAGGTCCATCACATTTGATATAAAGTATAAAGAAAATTATGTTCTTTTCGATTTTCTAATGCACAAATATTCACATTATTCTCATCAAGGAATTCGAAATATATTTGTACACAGTGGTCGAAATAAGAGCAAATAATCACTGTGGAGGAGTGAATTTTGAACATAACTTCAGACTGCAAAGCTTGAATCTAGGCTCTAAAATCCCTCTCCAACAGTGATTATAACCACTAGTGCACTCTCTTCATCCAAATCAGAAAGAAATACGTGGTTTTTTGCTTAGTTCTGATGAGTTTTATCTGTGTTTAGTTCTATTATCCCATCAGGGGCAATTATAAAATATTGTTTTGTTTTAGAGGGAAAAATCACTGCAATGATGAAGTGATTTTTGAGTATTGCTTAAAAGACTAGAAAGCCTGAAGCAATGCTCAAAAATCCCCCTCCACGATAATCAAGCACTAGAACTACCTGTCCAGCAACAAAATTCGAAGAGAGTTTAGTCCCATTTCTAGGTATAGAAATTGACCATGCTTGTCTCACAATGGGCTGGGTGACTTAAATCAAAGGCACGGACAAGCAACAAACCTTGTTGAATTACTGCTTGATAAACAGCCACAAGTAGTATGATGGCTATTCTCTTTAATATCCCAAAGTTGTTTGGCAGGTACATGCTGTTCTTCCTTGCGTTTAATATTTTTCCAAACTTTGTCAATTACTTTTGCTTGAAAAACACGCCTTTTAAAAGTATTCTTGCATTCATGTGTCATACTATTGTTAGTTCCTGCATGGAAAAATTAATAAAATTAAAACTGCGTGTTAATGGTTGAAAAAACGTAAATAATCAGTGTGGAAGAGTGATTAGCCTGAAGCTATGCTCAAACATAACTTCTTCACAGTGATTATTTACACTTTTTCCATATTGACAACTATTGATATGTTCAACACAAAAAGGAAATTTTTTGTAGAGAAATAACTACTCAGACCATGACCCCCAATTTCCTTCTCAATTTCCTGTGAATTGAGAAAATGATTCTGTCTATGTACCAGTGCTTGAAATAAGAGCCAGACCCTATTTTAGGCAAAAACTGAGTCCGGATATCTGACGCTGTCCCTGTAAAATTAGGGGAAAAAGTACCCTTTTTGCTCAAAATCTATCGAAAAGTGCCCCTTTTTGGCTAATTTTGTTTCATCCCCTGTTTTTGCCCTCAGATTCTAGAATATGGCCTGAGAGCAAATAATCACTGTAGAGTGATTTTTGAGCAGTTTCAGGTGGCGAAGCCTGAATCTATGCTCAAAAATCCCTTCTTCACAGCGATCATTTGTTCTTATTTCAAAAACTGATGCACTGATAACATTAACTTCTAGTTACTTCCTATACCCACATAGGAGACAAAAAAACTTTAAGCATGAACCTTCCTCTTATACAACAGTTCAAGAATATAGGAAAAAGTTGCTACGTCCAAAAAGCGCTGTCTCGCTGGTCTGAAATCAATCAGGTAACAGCTTGTTCCTCTGAGTTCGAAACTAGCTAAGGATGGTGGAACACTTTGATACAGTATGGAACCAATATAACAAAAGTCAAAAGGATTATTTTGGCTGGATCGGACTAGGTTTGTTTTGAATAGTAATGAAGAACAATAGCTTGCCAAGTATATAAAGAAAACCATAAAAATGAAATAGGAAAGGGATTTGTCTCATACAGACAGCGGAGAAATCTAAAAGGAAAGATTTATGGCTTCAAGATTATAGGTCATCTCAAACACAAGATTGACATACATGGGTATATCAAAATTTCATCCCAAATACAACTTTTTTAGTATCCTTCAAACAATTTAACCATACCTTTTATATTGGTGAGAGGTACCATGATTAAGCAGGAAGGATATAGAATCTTGACATCACCAAGCAGTACCTCAATAACGCCAGGACATTTTTCTTCTTTTCCAAAAGATGAAAGTCCATTTGATTTTACAATAGGAAAGAATTTCTTCCATTCCTCTAAGATTTTAATAGATCTAGCATCTGTGTCTGCTAAACTGTTGCTTGTCAAGTGTCCATTAAGACCATATGGTGCCAACAAAACTAGACATAGAATTTATTGCGTAAATAAAAGATGTATAAGGGGGGTGGTACCACAACCCCTGAAATTTCCATATAACTTCTGATCCACTTATTGTATTAGGTCCAAATTTAGTGACTTTTCACGTTATTGTATTTGAAAAAAATTTCCAAGAAAAGTTTTCCAAACATTTTCTCCAAACGGACCCAGGACCGCTTTTGGCCTTCGGGACCAGAAATTTTCAAAAGGTTTTTGATTTAAATTCGGTATTATTTTGGTCTACGAGGCGTTACAAAGGCTTTTTATTATGTAATAGTTAATAAAACATTCATAATTCGCAAATATAACAATATAATTAATTGTTCTAGCTAAATTTCCATTTTTCCCTTCCAAGTCAGGTTTTCACACGGGTACTGCAGTTGGATACTCACATTCTGCATGAAATGACAGTAGAAAGCCTGGGGTATTGTGACCAAGTTTCAAGTATAACGGAGCAGTACTTCGAAAGTTATTGAGGTGTGGTAATTTTCCCAATAAAAGGTATATGGTGCTTATTCGATGGTGGCGCTTACTCCAAACATGAACAAGAACACATAGATAACAAAGGCAAAGACAAGTTTTAAACACTGAGTTCAGTAGCAAGAAGGAAAAGTACTCACACTTTGAATTATTACATGAACCTAATTATTGTTAAAACAAAATCACATAATAAAACTTTGACTTAAATTCTAAAGGATGAACTCGTTTTCAAGCAAATTCATGATTTCTTTCTGGGGGTGTGGTGCTTATTTGAGGGGCGGTGTTATTTGAGTAAATACGGTAATCACCGACTCTATGCTCATAAATCCTGTTTCCAGGAGTAAATAATCCCTGTGGAGGAGTGATTTCTGAGCATAGCTTCCTTCGGGCTATAGAGATTCAACAATTATTTGTTCTCATTTTAAGCTCTGGATGTACTGGGTTAAAATAATTGCTGGTCATCACTGTGATTTTCAAAATAATTTTGGCTAAATAACCTGAAAATATGCTTCCAGTGATGACGACAGGAAATTTAACCACTACAGATACAAATACAGATGCAAAAAATATACTTCTAAAAATATACTTCTACAAAGAAATGATGTCGGTAATAAAATCATTGTCTATTGAACGTTAGCTCCCGTGACCATAGCAACAAATTTCTTATATACCATGTAATTAGGTTTCATTTACAGCAATTGCAATCTCAATTGAAACAACATGTGCGTAAGGATTGTGCAATATTTTTTTAAGATTTAAAGAATTCAAAATATGTTTGTTGGATATAAAATCACCACAAGTTCAAAACTTTTTTCTAAATTTGTAATTGTTTTGCTTTTGGAAATTTTGAATTTTTATGGTAGCAGCTGCCAAAAAAATGTCTATGTACACGTTTTTCAATTAGAAGGTAACACGATAACGATAATAAAATAACTGCCGGTCATTACCGTGCCAGAGGGATTTTTGGCAGTTCAATTTGGCAGTAATTAGTCTAAAAAATCTATCTTCCACAGAGATGATCCGCATTTATTTTAAAACCTCATAGAGCTCGGAATAAAAATAAATAATCATTGGGGAGAATTAATTTTTCTGGCTTTACAAGAGCAACTGCCGGACATCACCTGTGGAGGAGTGTTTTTTTGGGTATAATGTTCAGCTTAACAGCTGAAAATTATACTTAAAAAACAATCCTCCACAGGTGATATCCGGTAGTTATCAGGCCTGCTTGTTTATAATGATTCTTAAGGCTGATTCCCATTAGGCAGAAAATTCTGTGCAAAGGCCGAAAGGAATGCAATTAAATGCCTTCTTTTGACTTTCACATATAATTTTTCACAAATTCTTCAGTAATCACGGTGGAGGAGGCATATTTGAGTACAGCTTCAGACTTTATATTATCATACAGCATGCTCAAAAATCACTTGTCCACGGTGATTATTTGTTCTTATTATGACTCTTACCTTTGGATTGTGGGCAAGCAACATGGACAGATGTTTTCTGCAAATCCTTTCGGTTCAAGCGCCGTACAGCTTCATTCTCTTGAATTTCAACAGTGGCAGCAACAGTACTTTCACCATGTATGAAGATTGTAAAACTGAATGCCAGTGAACTAAATGATAGCAAGTTAAAGTTGAAATTATCCACATTCTAATTCTCCCCATGTCGGTAATCAAAATATGAGCAAGTAATCAGAGTGAACTTGATTATTGCTAATGTAATTCCCTATATGCCAGTAAACAAAATATGAATATATGAATCCAGAAGCTACGCTCCAAATTTGTTTCTTTAAAGTGATCACTTGCTTTTTTATTAGTAGTTTGTACTCTTAAATTATTTCAAGCTACAATGCATGTAGTTTCAGAAAGATTTGGCCAGCACACCAATATTTTAGATTATCACTTGGACCAGACTGGGAAGACTGCAGGGCTGTTTCCAAATTGTTTGTTGTGCTAAGAGAATCTTAAATATACAAACTGTTACACAAATGACCAGTGTTTGAAATAAGGGAAAATCATAACTGTAGGGGAGTGGTATTTGAGCATACTTAAAAACTTCTTCTCCGCAGTGACTACTTATACTCCTTTCAACCACTGCAATTGTTTCACTACCTTTCTCTATAGATGACCAATATAAGCTTATTTTGATCTAACTTTGACCTACTGTGTTTTTTTCTCCTGTAAAAACTCAGTGTTCGAGATAAGAGCAAATAATCACTGTAATTTTGAGCATTGCTGCAAAACCTGAAGCAGAGGGATGTGGTTATAAAATTTTCGAGGGATGTGGTTATAAAATTTTCGAGATTTTAGAGGGGGCGCTTAAAAAAGGATGGACACTTATTGGAGGAACTACATAGGATTAAATTACACAGTCTAATTATGTTTCGATAGGGAATAAACTAGTGCTAATCAATGGTGTAGTTCTACATGCACAGTGCTTGAAGAAATAAGAGTAAATGTAAATAATCAATGTGGAGGAGACATTTATAATCTCCGTTATTTTGAGGCTTGTATTAAAATTGGTCAAATTGACTGAAAATAATCTGAAATATCTCTCCTGCACAAAGATAAACAACATTTATTTTAACCCAGGGGTGAAGAGGCAATTTCAAAATTCTCAAAAGAAAATTAAATAGTACGATTAGCACTGACAAATAAATAGACAAACCTGGTAATAGAGTTGTTGTTATTATCACTTCTTACAGGTTGAGTGAACCATTTGCCCAATCGAATAAATTGGCCACTTAGTAGATTCCTAAAATAGATGGAAAAATATGTACATACAAATATAAAAACATCACAAATCCATCCAGTCAGTTGCACGTAACAAATGTCATAGGAGTAGAACAGAATCCTAAAGACTGTTTTCCACTTCAAGAAAATGCGCACACGTAGAAAGAAAATATAAACATTCTATTTTGGTAGAAATTGACATCACACAAATGTCTATAATTTTATTTCTACGCCTCCTCGCACAAGTAAAAACAATAAGCGATACTATTTGTGCTTGGAGTCAGAATTCCTATTATAAAAACACTACATACTACTTAGTTGATAGCATAGCGACAGACTTTACAGAATAGCTGAAAAGCTACACCTTAAATGTTTCGACCCCTATCACATCCTACTTGTAGCTTTTGGTACCTATTTCAAGCCATCGGTCATCAGGCCTGAAGCTATGCTCAAAAATCACTCCTCCAGTTTGTTCTTACTTTGACCACTGGAACATATATAACAAGTCCCAAATTAGGTTCGGTCATCACCTGTGAAGGAGTGTATTTTAGTAGTTTGGGAGTTGAAAAATGTACTAAACAAATACGCCTCCACAGGTGATGTCCGACCGTTATAACAATACTTACTTTTCGATGATATTGTGAATAGCTTTAAAAAATAAATCAAGTGTCTCCATTGAAATTCCATCTTCATATGTTCCACTTTCAACTTCTATAACAAACACAAAGGCAAAAACGTACAACAAAAGAAATGTAAAATTTCTTTCAGTAGGATTTAGGTCACTGTACACATGAAAAGGAGTATCAATAATTTATATCAGAAGAAAATAATCAATAGGTGATTAAGCTATTTTTTTGTATCTCATAGCAACAAAATATGAATTTATAAAAAACTATTCTCCTCTACAAAAGTAGCTCTAAACACTGCAAATAGATTTTGCACTATACATACTGACCATGATTGTTTATGAACTTTGAACATATTTGGAAAAAACGCTATATATACTGCATATGAAACAGCGTTCACACACACACAGCAAGCTCGAAGAAATTGCTGGACATTACATGTGGAAGAGTGTTTTTTTGAAAATAGTTTTCAGGTTCATAACTGTAAAGTATACCAAAAACACTCCTCAAAGGGTGATGTCAGATCCTTATATTCAGGCTTGCAGATAACATGAAATAACTCTGATGTGTGAGATCAATTTCTACCAATAGAATGTCTTGTTTTGGCTTACGTACAGAATTTTCCACCTAATGGGAATCAACCTTTATAAATAACGGTGCAAAGCAAGTTAGCATATTTTGATTACTTGATATGATCTAGATAAGAGATTAAACCTTCAAAGAAATACTGTTGTTTTTACTTATATCACATCAGCAATAATAATCCAATGTAATAGTTTATATTAAAAACCATGACTACTTTGCTATACACTTCTGCAAAAAATTACAAACCTATGCATATATCCCTTCAAGCATCATGTCATGCATGTTATGTCATGCACTAGTCTGGAAATTCAGGTCGCCACAAATTAGCCTTCAAAGATGTTTCTCCACAGGGGAATGCCAATCTGAGTTTCCAGGCTTGCATGCATGTTATGATAGGTCATTCAGTATTCGAAATAAGAGCATATAATCATTATGAAGGATTGATTTTTGAGCATGCTAAGCCTCACCCTTTTTTTTTACTCTTATTTCAAACACTCTTGCAAATTTACTGTAGAGAATATTTTCTATTTTCTACATTTATAGAGCTTTGGTGTAATGCTGGGGTTGAAATAACAATAACTGGCAGTTATCACGGTGGAGAGATTTTTCAGAACATTTTCAGCCAATAGATTTTCAAGTCTTGCAATTAATTAATTCAATCAAAGCAACTGAAAATTTCATTCTAAATGTTTGTATTACTTTAAAATGTTACAACAAAAGGAACTCAGAGATCGACGTTGTCAGCCCAATATCCAGAGGGTTTTTGATAGCGTTGGAACGCTATGGGCGCCCAAAAAAATGTCCCCCAATAAACAACGAATGACTCCCTACTTGTCTGCTAAACGACACGTCAACAAACAAATAAGCCAATAAATAATTTAGTAAGATGTTATTTATGTTAATTAGTAATGGTAGATATATTGTTGTGCAATTGTAAAGTTTCGATCGTGAAGAACATAAGCATGCAAACAAAACCTTGTCCAAATACATAGTTTTGACTAAAGACATTTTTTTAGTACTGGGTGAAAAACCACTAAACCTTGACTTTATTTATCCTGGAAATTCATCACAGGAAACAAAATTTCCGCCCATCTGGAAATGAAAATCTCAAAATTTTCTACTCGACCACCACTATGGGGGGGCCTCGCAGAGATACTATAATAAGTTTTCAGTAATTTAAAAAACGCTGTCCCCCCAAAAAATCTGGATATGGCACTGATTGTCTGACATTGTTCTAGCGTATTTTACTGCAAACTTTGAACAAAAGAAACATTGGTCGAAATAGGAGCAAATAATCACTGTGGGGTGATTTTTGAGCAAATCTTCATACTTTGCAGCCTGAAGTTTAAAAGCCAAATATATCACTCCTTCACAGTGATTATTTGCTCACAATTTGGGCTCTGGAAATCTTTCGGTAATTTGACTGAAACTAAATAAAAACTACATGGTGTTATGTCTATCAGCTTGCAGTAACTACAGGTAACTACAGTATGAAGAAAGAACGCTGACTCCAGTACTCTTCTCTGTAGATGCTATTTTTGAGATGATCCCTTACCTTTTAAAGATGGTCCTGGTACATCTCGTAGTATAGGTTCTTCACCATACCAAAATATTACAAGTTCTTTATTATACTTCAATAAAGGTGAAGTTTCATGTAGTGAACCAACTTGACCAATTCTTCTCCAAACACATAACACATCTGCTTTCAAAGCAACTGTGTAAGCAGTAAGGATGGGATCATCAACTGTGACAGGACTATTTTCACATGAACAACCGTATTTCTTCCACCTCAAACCACGAGTATCAGTCTAAATGAAAAAAGGTGCAGTGTTGAAAAATAGAATAAATATAGGAAACAAATTTTGAGCATAGCTTCAGGATTTGTATCTGTAGACTGTTTGTTAATAAAAAATTGCTCCACCACACTGATTATTTGCTCTTATTCTGAGCACTTGTATACCCTACTATTTCAAATTAACATTCTCCAGTGCTTGAAATAAGAAAAATATGATCGCTAGATTGCCACAGTGTATTTTTTAATATTTCAAACTGATGCCCAAAAGATAAAAGTTTTTGTCTCAAATACTCCTATGAATTCAGGTTGGCAATAATCTGCATGACTTTTTTTTACAATAATTTGCAGACTGCACATTTGTTATTATTGTACAAACGATTCATTGATTGTGTTGAAAATGAAAAGGTGGACTCGTGGATTTGTGTTATTTCAGTTTTTGCACCCGTTTGTGTGTATCATAATAGATGAAATCAAGCTATTTTATCCATGCATGAACAATATTGCTTTCATTACGTGTGAAACAGTCATCAGACATGCCACTGTAGTTTTTCGTTCCGGCCGGAACGAAAGCGAACGAAGCGAGCCTGCCTAAAAACATCAGCTAGGGGGTCTGGGGGCGCGCTGTAAGCGCCTCCAGTGGGGTGCGGGGCAAAGCCCCGGGAAATTTTTCCGTATCAGCCTCCACAGGGCACTATTTTGAGCTATCTGTAACAAAACCCTGCACAACCATGGCGAAATAAAACGGACAAAATTAGTTGTTCTACGGGCAACGAAGACAGTTTTTTCGGGTCGGTAAAATAAAAATATTTTTCACGAAAATG